>JAPYYS010000694.1:0-92743 GCA_030522525.1 Campopleginae sp. 14b | reverse complement strand
TATATATATATATATATATATATATATATATATATGTAGACGTATAAAATGGTGGATTTGTGTGCGTAAATATATAACGGAAGATTTGCCGGTGGCGGGTGCCAGTAGCTCACGGCCGGCTGGAGTGTAATAATAGACACAAACAAACTCATTTGGCTGGTTGGCCAACTACATTTGGCTCGACCATCGTCCACTCTGTTCCACACGATTCTCATCGAGCATGGAGACTGAGCATTTTTCTTGCCTATTTTTCTTCACGCACAAACAAAAATTCTTGACTTGACATTTTTACCGAAAAAAAAAATGAAAAATAAAAAAATAATTGGCAAAGTCGAATTTGCAACGATTGTGTCTCGTGGGTTCTCGATAATTTGAGGGTTCGTGGGAAATATTTAAAAATAATTCGAACATCGATACTCTGGACTCGGTGAATTCGACAATTTGTCAATGAGCGAAAAAAAAACTTTTAAAAGACCCATTGGCTCCTGACAAGCGGGGGGAAAAAAGAAGGGAACAAGAAATTGTGAAATAAAGTTGATTAAGAGAGAGAAAAGGCTTTTTCGCCACGTTCGCTTGACGAGATATTTTCTATGGTATCATCTCTTCGAGACATTGGCTAATTTAGCTAAATGGGAGGGCCCTCTGTGGCTGTGCGTCCTCGAGCTTCGTGGAAGACGTAGAAATTCGATACTAGCACAAAAAAGAAACAAAACGATGACGTGTCTTACTAAATTGTCTTTCTCGTCATTAGTCGAAAAAACGATGACGAAAAATAGCCAAAGAAAATAAGACAAAAATCTTATGTCAATTATTTAAACAAATAAAAACTAACAAACATAAAATGCACAAGAAATAAATAAAAAAATTTCCATTGAAAACGAGAAACTCGTATTTCTAAGGTTTTTTTTAAATGAGCGTTCGAAACGGTCGACGTAACTTTCAGGACGTAGTTTTAGCGACGAAGAAATTTGATAAACTCAGTGCATGAGCTCGAATCGATAATTCCAGTTGCTCTTTACCAACTGCATGAAAAAAATTCTATCTCCTAGTCGTGTGTATGTCTGTGCGTGCGAGTTCCTTCATACACAGTTTATCTGATCGTCTCAACATTTATTCGTGAAATTTTGAAGAAGCCTGTACACCTAGAAGTCGATAAAATTCATTATCCCATTCAACTTGCGTTAGAACATGGCGTCAGAACGTATAAGTGAGCCACCTGTGTACACAGTACGTGTGTATAACATGCGGACTTGCACAAGTGTTTTAGATCGAAAGAAGCCACCTTTGGCCTAGCGAATTGAAAGCTTTCCTAATCATCATTCGGCCTCCTCAGGTTATTCGTATTTATTTTCGAAATTTTTATCATACTCGATATTAAAAAAAAAAAATGTGAAATAATGTTTCTACAAGCTTCGTAATGATCGTTCGGTCTCCATAGCGAAGGGGACTATTCGAGATCCGTGACCTTGAGAGCTCGACGAGCTATCGTTTGGTTTAGAAACGCTGAAAAATAAAAACATTTAATTGTTCGTCTGGCAAGTCTCTCATTTTATTTCGTCGTCGGCGTTAATGGCTTATGAATATCTTAGAGAAAAAGTGAACAAAAGCCCGAGGGTTTGTTCACTTATTCGGAGGGAATTGCGTTACGAGAAAGATTGCGCGTCCTTTTCTTTTATTCTCGTCGTTCTTGGCGGCTCTAGCGACGAGTCTTGGGCACAGAAGGCATCAACAGGTGAACCATCGCACCAACTACGAACCAGCAACCAACCAACTAGCTAACTAGGATGTATCTATAGAGAATCAACTGTGTCCAGTTTTGATAGCGAGTTCACTGCCTCTCCACCACTGCTTTCGTTTATCTCGACTCGAGTGTTATGTTTTTTGTTATTCAGTCTCCTCGTTGTACATACGGCCCACCAGGGACTCTAGTTTTCAATGAGATAGTGAGAAAGACACAAAGAGAGAGAGAGAGAGAGGGAGAGAATAGAAGAGAGGGTGGATGGTCTGGCTCGTTGGCATGTCTCACCCCGAGAATAACTCAACTGTAGTAAGCTCTCCAAGGATATTTATCTCTCGTGCTAACCAGCACAATAAATATCCTTAAAACGAGCAAACAACCAAACCTTATCCACATTTGTGTCAATTGAATCAACAAAAAATCCGTCACGAAATATCGTTTTCCTCGCGACACTCAAATGATTTTCTTCGCGTTTCGGAAATCATAGAAAAAGTTGAGAATGTTTTTCGTTTTAATTAACGTGCAATATTTTCCTTCCCCTACACCAAAACTACGAAATTCAATGATCGACATTCTGAAGATTTCGATAGAGTAAAGTATTTCCGAAATATCGTTCGCAGCAGAAAAAATAAGCAAAGTTGCAAATGTTTCTGTTTAAATGCAAAATAATTGATGGACATGAAAGTTTGACGTTTGTGAAACAAACTTTTCGAAGACTTTTTGAGAATGAAGGATAGCGAGTGGGAAAAGGTGGGGGAGGGAAAGTTTAGAGTTGGGGAAAATGGTTGTTGAAAGAATTCTGAGAGAAATGGTAATAGTAGTTGAGACAGGCAACATAGGTCAGTTGTGTTTTTGCAAGGAATGAGAGGCGGGGCTCATAGTCGGATCAATATACCCACTGCCAACCCGAGTAACGCATAGATTACCTTATTCATAGCTGCTTGCATCGTTTTCTCTCTTCCTCCACCCTCTTCTTTCCTCTCTCTATTCTTTGCCCATGCCCCTTGCATCCTCGAGGTTCCAGCATTATCCCACCCTTGTCGTTTCTCCTGTCCAATGATGTTTGTCACACCTCGCCCTCCCCCGATATATATTTTCTATAATACAATAGTGTGTTGTATCTTTTTTTATTCCTCTCTGTCTCATGTGCCACCACTTGCTCGTCCCTCTAGTCTATTCTCTTTGTTTCGTTTTTTTTCCTCCACTGTTCTCTGTTGTTTTGGTTTCGAAACCTTGGGGCTCTCGCTCGCTCTCACGACCGTGTCTTCCTCTTGTTGATCGTATACGACGAGCGAGTCGTGCCATTATTTTTTTTGTTTTCCTTCCGCCGCAACCACTCCCATCACAGTTTTATCGAATTATTTTCCGATCATTTTCAAACTAACGAGATAATTGGACTTGAAAATTCATACTACGTGGATGGAAAATGCTTTACGGGCATTTAAATCGTTCGGCTTCGGATGAACTTTCTCGTTATGGATATTCATCTGCTGTGTTACTCGATCTCGAGCATACTTATCGCTTCCCATCAATTCATTCATTCGACTCTTAAGAAGGTTGGCTACATACGACAATATGATAAGAATTTAATAAAATTTGGCGATTATATTTTTTAGCATCGAATATGATGACAGCATTTTTTTTTCTTTTTTTCGTCTACATCGTTGTCGATTAATTTGAGTTTACAATAGACAAAGGATATACCTATAGATATATATATCTGAATCCTATGCTCATGCGGGTAAACTTCAGTGTCCAATTGCTCGAAAACGATGTAGAATAAAAATCTTAAAAAATTTGTAAATTCATATTTAATACTAAAGAGTGTGCTCACGAAATTTCATAAAATTACAAAGAACGAGAAAGAAAGAGAATACAAAGTGTCGATCTTTCATTTCGAGGAAAAAAAAATGATTTTCGATCTAAAAATGATCGTAACGGCGTTTTTTTATCCAATTTTGATCTCGGATGACAATTGGTTGCCATAAATCCACCAGATAACGTGTCAATGCGTCAGAATCTATGTCACCGTTTTTCATCATTTACGTGTGCGTTTGTTTTCCGTATATCCGTAATCTCCAGATTAGCGGAAATCCTATAGCGAATGAAAGAGAACGAAACCGGAAGAGGAAAGACCTTAATAAATTTATATTCCGATGCGGCTTTGCTACATGGTTTGTGAGTCTATTGAACTGATACAGCCGGGAGGACCGGGTGTTACAGAAATAGAAAGATAAAAAAACGGGGAAATGGTGGGTGTCGAAATGTGTGGAGAACCGTCCTCGGCTTCCGGTTCATCTGCCGAATGAGCGCGTTTTTTTTTTTTTTTCTTTTTTTTTCAAGGAACCTTTTTATCGAGTGCCTTGCTGCTCCGCAGCTGTATTATATTTCGCGATCGGTATCTTCTTCCTTCTCAATCCCTTAGCCTCGATTTTTCTCTCCCGACGTTATCCAATATATAGCAAACAATCGAACCGTCTTCCGAAATTCTTTTCGACTCTGTGACCGACGTCCGTCGACTTCCTTTTCTTCCAACCCCTCTCAACGTTCTCAAGGACCCTTCGTCGCACTCCGTCTTCCTCGTCGGTTCTTCCTCCTTTCGGCCTTTTCCCTCGCACCAATGATTAGCCTCGCCAATCCAAACTCTATTACGCCGGTATGCTCCGATGAATTTCTACAACTTTCCTAGTATACCTTTATCAAGCCTCCCAGCCTCTCGCCTCGTAAAATCTTCCATCCCTTTCGGACAATCATTTTGGCCGCGCGACTGAGACCTCTCGCATGACCTCGAAAAACTACACGAAAAGTTGCGGGGAGATTCGGAAACGGATTGCTCAAGACGCCCATCGCTTCACGCTCTGTTTTCTCTCATTTCTTTGTCCTCTCCTCTCACCACCGTCATCCCCACCGATCCTCACAGTTTTTTTCATACGTTTTGGAAACGGAAATCGAATTTTTTGAGTATTTCTTCCTTTTTCAACGAATAAACGTTTTTCTATTAATCACTTGTTCACTTAAAAAAACCATGACAATTTTCGTACCGATTTAGTCTTTGAAGGCTAAAAAAATATCGTTTCATTGTTCTTTATAAATATTGCATAAAAATCTTGAGATTTGTCCGAGAAAAAACGGAATTTCGTGGATTCCAACGTTGCAAACTTTAACATGGTCGTTTTTACCGTCTCACTCGCACGCATCCGCGCAATAATTCATGAATGGCGATGCAACTCGATCCCTTTCTTGATGTAACGATATGAAAAATAAATAATTGTGACAAGTTTCGAATAAATCCACCGGATGCACATTGATTGGGTTCGCGGTAATTTTCGTTTATCGAGCCCTTTCGATTCCACTATGCGATTAATGTTTCAGTAGGCAAAGCGAAACATAATGTATGTATATCTGTTTGCCTGTAATTCCGAGTAATTTGATCGGAATTTAGGAACGATTGAGGAGCGTTGTAGCTAAAGCGTATAGAGAGGAGGGCAACGAGGGATTTTACGCCTGTACGTCGATGCTTGAGAGGGTCTATTGGCTTATTGGATTCCAGAGGATCCACCGACCTTAGCGAGTTTGCTATTAGTTCATGGTATTTAACCGTACACGCTATTTACCGAATCTCGATAAATAACATGGCCGTACTTTGACTTGGGAAATAGGAGAATATTCAAAAGAAAAAACGTCCAAAACGAAATTTATTCTCCGATCTCAACAGAATTTATCATTAGATTTTGTGAGCATTTTTTTATCCCGAAAAATCAGCATCTCTCGCTATGAAATGCAGAAAAAACACCACGATAAAGTTTGCAGCGTTGGAATCCAACGAAATTCCGTATTTCCTCGTACAAATTTCAACATCCTTGTGCAGTATTTAGAAAAGACAATAAAAAGATATTTTTTTAGGCTCCAAAGACAAAATCGGTACCAAAATTGTCATGGTTTTTTGAATTCAACAAATAATTCATATAAAAACGTATTTTTCATTAGACCCCAACGTTGTGAATGATGTGTCGTATTCTTGTCAGTAAAAGTTGGCCTTGCTGGGCGAAAACACATATTTGTTGTGGAGCTTCGAACATTCTCTGGTAGATGGCGTCGAGCCTCTGTAAAGCTGCTCGAGGCGGATGACTTTGTAGGAGCAAATTTTTTTCGATAAACAAACGCCATATTCCTGATTTTACATTTTTCTTTTCTTTCAAGTGAGCGACTCACCGTACGGCCTTTTATTTGACCGAAATGAATGAATCTCCTTAGGTCTCTTTGCATCTGACTCGTGTCCGGTCTTGAGACTCGACTAAAAGTCTCGGTAGACTTTCCGATGGTTGGTACCCACACGTATGAGTGTGCGTGCTCGAAGCTTGAGCCTACCGTCGAGCGCCTCTCGCTCTGCCTTCCACAGCAGTGAACCAGCACACAAATCGATGTATCCGCGGCTGCGTTCTTGGCCTCAGTCCCGAGAGAAGGAGGAAAGAAAGCGAGTGGTGGGACGACCGGAGGGCGAGGGAGGGAGAGAGGACTCATTCATTCATTCATTCATTCATTCATACCGCTTTATTCAGCCTCTTCGGTTTTTGCATAGACAATGAACAAACAAACAATCAAACGATCCACAAATGCTTGACTATTGCTCGTCATACTCCGGACTGTTGGACCGGAAGTCGAACTTTATGGGGCGAAAAATAAGTGCAGCGTGTTAGGATTAAAAAGCAAACGAATTAACTTGATCCTGGTGGGCTCGAAAATTCAGGATATTCCACAAAAGAGGCAAGGAAGCGAATTGAAAAAATAGAAAAACAAAAAAATTACGAGCATACGCGCCGCGTTAACTTTTTGTTTTCTCCGGTTTCCTGGTCTCATTTTTCTCCACCCAGCATCCCGAGAACTACGCTGAACTCGCATCTGCTTCACGGATAAAAGAAAAAAACAGAGAGCCAGGAGCGCAAGTGACGGAATTAAAATGGCAGTAAAAATTGCACAGCGATGCAATCGGAGCTTTTCCCTCATTTAAAAAAAAAAAATTCTTAATTTCTCGAATCTGTGCTCCACGCGCCACAATTTTTTTTTACCTTTTCTTACATTTTTTCTTTTTTTTTCTCATTGCTGGTAAGTAATTCGCCTTGATGAGATGCGGGACGCAAAAAATTGCTAGAGCATCTTTGAATTTTTTTTTTCAACGTTACAACTTCATCTACGCGGCACGTCCGCCTTTGATTATTTGATCAGCATATTCGAGTCGGTCCCTGTGACTTCTTGAACGATACTTGACCTCGTTTCGAGCACGCTCTTGAAAAAACCTAAAACGCGCAGTTCCCCATTCAATATTTTTGTCAACAATTGGATCCGAACGTTGTGGAGAAATATTTATTTGCACAAAAGTTCCGTTTGTGAAAAAAGTTGAAAATTTTTATCGACAACTTGGTTGACCGTCGGATCCCAGAAAAACTGAATTTATTATTTTTCAAATGTTGGCGAATTGCTCGAACGATCGTTGCGATAATCGAGCGTTTTTTAGTGAAGCAAGAAAAAAAATGATTGGATTAATGATAATCGCGTTTCATGAAAATTTTAATCGTCGCGTTTGCCAAAGAAAATTTTATCTCTCGCGGTTGTGCGAGGAAACTAGCACCAATGCCTGGAGAGAAAAGACAACCACGCAGAGATCGCTACGGTTTGACGCCTTGAAAAATTATCGGACAGTTTATCGCGCGGCAAGATGAACTAGAATATCTAAGAAAAAAGAGGAACATGCGAAAGCGAGTATATGAAAGGATAAGAGGATGAGAGAAGAAATAAATTGTTTTAATAAAAATAAAAAAATAAAAAATGTTAAAATGGAAAGAAGATCGTGCTTTGTTAGAATGATCGTGCGGCTCCTTGCATGCACGTAACGTCTCTCGCTCGAGGAACCTTTCTCTTCAAGATAATAGAGTGTATAAATAGCTAAGCGTACCAAACAGACTTCTATCGTTTTTTTTTCACCTCAACCCTTCTCGACCTCGTCTAATTTTTCTTCCTTTTTTTCTCAACGTCGACTGCAGATTCCATCCATGACCTTATCTTTCTGCCGATAATTAAACTCTCCGAGGTCCAACGTGTATTCTAACGAAATTAAATTGAATGAAATTTTTTAAAATCCCCACGATAACAACAAATTCAGTTGGCGCTCAATTTTCTTTACTATTTTAATTCTGTCTTCATTTTCTTCATGCTTTAAGGAGGCTGGCCACACACAACAATATTACCATGTTAAAAGCATAGGAAAATTCGGAATTATTTAAATTTGATGAAATTTTGTGAGTACACTCTTTAGTATTAAAAATAAATATACACATTTTTTAAGATTTTTTTTCTATGTAGTTTTCGAGTTATTGGACAATAGAGTTCACACGCATAAGCATACCATTCAGATATATATAGATACATCTTTTGCATATTGTAAACTCAAATTATTCGACAACTATGCAGAAGAAAAATAGGAAAAAAATTGTGTCATCGTATTAGATGCTACAGAATATAATCATCAAATTTTATTATATTTTTATCATATTGTCGTGCGACCTCCGATGAAATGGATGAAGAAAAAGTTGGCATTCAAAGTTTTTGAGTTGTTCATCAAAACCGTGTGACGAATAAAAAAATGTACAATAAACGCGTGCACGCACGAGACGTATTTACACGCGGAAATCCAATATGCAAACTGTTTAGTGATTTTAATGTAACGCCGCGGTGCTTTTTCCTTTGAACCTTTGAGCAATGTCCCTTTTCATCTCTCCCCACCCCTTCTGCTCCTGTAAATACTTTTCATCTTCTTTTCTCTGCACACTCGTCCGCTCTTCCTGCATGTCGCAGGCACTCGTCCAAGCGCCGATCTTCGTGCTCACCAGACGATAAAGAATCATCGGATGACAAAAAAGTTCAAAGTGAATTCCCATTCGTAACGTTGACGTCGAACGTCTCTGCATCGTTTATTTATTTACATCGATTATTATTTTTGGGCAACGTTGCAATTGGGCTGATGTGTCGAACGATAATCGAAAAGGCTGATACATGACCAAATGCTCTTGCTCGTTCCCACCGAACACCGAGCTCAATAGGCATCGCAAACGATATTGCGAACGTGTTATTGCTGCTCATATCAAATATGCCCTTTACTAGAGAATTTACGTTGCTCGATAGCTGTCAAACAAAGAGGCGTAACGCGGAGAGTTTGAGGAGTAAGCCAATGTCAGTTACTCCCAGATGTTGTCTACCAATCAATATATACGTAGAGATGCGAATGTGACACGATGTTGCAATATTACTCATGGTAATCGTGCATAGCTAAATTCTCATCACACGTGTCCACGTGTAGATAAACCCAGGGGTCAGGAGAGAATAAATTATATTACGTGGCATGAGCGTTTATACACACAGAAAGTCCCTTATGTAAATTTATGTCTCATAAATTAATCAGACTCTCCGGAGGGTAAAAAACTTGTCGGATCGATTTTTTTTTTAAATTTTCTCGTACAAGTATGTGAAGAAATCTTTGGCAACGATTAAACGATGAAAGGACACGATGATTGAAAAACGATGATCGATTTGGATGAACATTGGTGGTGGAATGAGAAAAATGATCGAAAAGCATTGAGCGCTTCATCCTTGTCTGTTTAAAATTGGCCACCCTTCGGTGGCCAATGATTGTGCTGGTTCTCCGGGAGCTGGGGAAGGAGGGGAGTGTGAGATATAGCCGCAGCACTGCTCTGGCACAGCTATCGCGGGCGTTCTCACTCATGGATCAATATTCCGTCCGGTCCATCTTCTTCTGACCCATAGCTCGCTGTCCTTCATATACTTACGCGGTCACATCCGTCTCTATACCCTCTCCGTTTTTTTTTCTCCCTCTCGTCACTGACCCTTTTTCTTTTCAACCCTCACAAATTCTCCTTCTCTCGTATATTCCTCCATCGTGTCCTCTCTCCTTCGTCCTTACTCCAGTTCGCCAAACCCTTTTTCTACACACGTTATCTCACAGTCCTCTCGTCCTCTTCACTGATTTTTTTTCCAGCCCCTCGTTCCATTCGTCTCCTTTTTTCTTTTTCATCGCTCACTTCATTTATTTTTTGTCTCACCATCATCGGTGTAACGCATAACTTGCCGTTATGCCCTGAGAAAACACTTCATTTATAATAAATAAAAATATTTCGTTGATACTTTTACTCAAACATTCATTAACCGTTACAACATTTTTTAATGCTCAATAAATATCTTTGTTGTCACCGACAAATTTCGTATGCATAGCATTTCCTTGAAGATAATGATTTATTCGATCGTTTTTCCCTCAATTCAATAAATAGTCATGGTCATTAAATTCACTTGCTATATTAACAAAGGTTACATTTTATCGAATGATTCATTTATTAACTATTAACAAATGTTTATCTCAGACCAAATCATGAGGCTGTAGTTTGCATCGACGCAATGCCACGAAATGAAAAAAAAAAAAAAAAAAAGATTCGTTACTTTGCAAGAATCCAGTCGTGAGGTCCAAAAGAGGCAAAAGCAAATTAAGAAAAAAAAAGTGACGAATGCAAACTTCAGGCTCATACAAAATCGAGAGGCTCGAATAAATGATTCATTAACAAAAACATTTATTTCGCCGTATCCGACTTTACCTTTGTGAGCAGTTATTTGAAAAACCATGACAATTTTCGCACCAATTTTGTCTTTGGAGCCTGAAAAAATATCGTTTCATTGTCCCCGTTAAATATTGCATAAGAATATTGGAATTTGTTCGAGGAAATACGGAATTTTGTTGCATTTCAACGTTGCAAACTTCAACATGGTGCATCCCTTTATCTCTTCTCCTTGAAGATTTGTAAGGCCGGGTAATGCACACCGCGAGACAAGGATTTAGTTCACTTTCATTAAGACGAAGAATAATTAAAATTTGGAAAACCATTCCCTGCAGGATGAGCACAGAAAATTTGCTCAATTATTATGAATAACAACCGGGCAACAGTTCTTCAACGATCATTGGTCGATATCTCTTTGAAATTGTTTTTATTCGAGTCGAGTTTTCTTTAGAGTTCTCCTTGAAAAAGTCGCTAATGAGTTCTATTGTTAATGATCGCAGTCTTTCGTGTAAGAATTCTTTAAACCCGCATAATTCTTTCTCACAGTTCAGTCTTTCTTTCTTTCAATGTATGCGTGTGTCTTCCATGCGCACACAGACGAATTGCCCATTGAAATATTCTCTGGGTCACGTTCCGTCGATGGAAAGCACCTCATCGCGGGATGGCGAGGCTCGACGTCGTCGTTGTCAACGAACGGCGTCGGCGACGACGACGTCGTCCGCGAATACAATAGAGACGTCTCTGCTTCTGCTGGGCTTTGAGAGAAAAAGCAAAAAAGCTGGAGAGGGAGACAACGGACAGGCAGAATAGGGCGAAAGCTTGATCTGAACTTCCGGCTCTCTCAAAACGCTAAACCGAATTTGTTATCCTCGTCACAGTTCCTTAGGCACGCACACGTGCCCGCATGCACACGCCAACACACGCTTAGCTAGCTCGTCTTCCTGATGGAATTTTATCGTCATATATTGCCGTTTTGTCCTTATTCCATCGCTTCCGGACCTTGCTCAAATTTTCTTCCCAATTCATTCGGATCCATCCCCGAAGATACACATGCAGATATTTATTCCTTATACTCCTCAGTCTCTACAAATACGAGTATCGCATCGATCACTCGGTCACGCTCGTTAAATGTAAAATAAAAAAAATCCCATTGTTTAATTCGCGATCTTGAAAAAATCCCAGAAATCATTTCGACTGCTAACATTTTTGCAATCAACTGTGAATACGTGCAAAAGAACTCACCGGTAATCTTGGCAACAGCGACGACGCGACGAAGGAATGGCATTTCATATTTTTGCAATTGGCACGTCCAACCATCGCTAGAACATCGTCTGCCCCAGACATCCGACGGGGTCAGTGTAAAGCGCCGTTCAAAAATACAAATCTCTATTCCACTATATTGATAGCTGTTTACACAATGGACGAGAGTAAATGGGGCGAAAAATCTGTATCATCGAAAAAAAAAACGTTTTTTACCAAAAATGTAGTTTTCATTCAATTTAAAAACAATGTTCACGTCATTAAGGAAAAACGAATCAAAATCTTTTCCCGTGCTAAAGCTTTTACGTTTTTTTTATTGTGTGAAAATTCACATCTTTATCGACTCACGAGTCGAAACATTTCGTGAGAACGACGAGGAGATTTTTTTTTTTACTTTTTCGACAGTCCTTGTGGGTTTTGACCTTCGCGCGTTTGTTATTGCCCTTCGCGTCTCCCTCACCGTGCAGAACCACAAATTGAATTCAAGATCGAAGTCCGGACGCGTTGACACGATGTAAAGCGTAAAAAAAGGGACAAACGAGGATTAATCAGTATCGGAAGTTTAGAAGACAAAAGTATCGCGTATTAATATTTTTGTCCACATGTTTTTCTGCCAATGAAAATTTTATTATTTGACAATGTTCTCTGCGTATTCTTGGAGTCTCAGCATCGACGACCGTGAACCGAATCCACAATGGCGTGTGTTTCAAATACGATCGTGAAATTCGCGAGCTTTTGTAAGGAAAGACACACGTTGCGAGGGAATTTTCTGCGACTGCTTCTGTTATTAATAGTCATGAACATGTCCACAGTCCTCATTTCTCCGCGATCCCCAAAAAGTAGCCGACAAGACGTTGCGATTTAACGTGATTTGTGATGTCGTGATTTTCTCGTTCGTGTACACGTAGGAATTTTAGTGCCGGACCGATTTGAACGGTTCTTCCAACTGGGTCGAAACTCACCTCACAGCAGTGAATCGGGGGGTTATTTTTATATCTTTAAATGAAAAACGGAACGAGCGAGACGCTTGGGAAACAGAGTCGATGCTTTTTGTCCTACGGTTTATAAGAAAAAAATTAATTTGAGTCAAAACTCGATCGAGGTCCCATGATTTCATATTTATTTTTATTAACTAGCAATTGTTTTTTTTTTAATCACGACTTTCCCGCGTAATTCGTACTTATCAATTGGTACAAAAATTGGTTCGAGTCTTTTTTGTTTTTTTTTTTTTTTTAATTTTCTCGTAATCCCAAAAATCGAATCGAGTCGAAATTGGGATCGTGTCGATTTCAATACTGTTAAGACTTTTTCTCACTCTCATTTTAACATTTTCGTAAAATGAGCTCTGTGCCACCTGTCGGGCAGTTTATCCGACAGTCGACAATACGTTCAGCTCGACTTACCACGCGGGAAAAGTTGCGAAGACGACGACGACGACGACGACGACGATGTCCGCGTGACAAAGCCTTTGCAACGCTCGAGCTACTGGCCATTAGCCAATTTCGGAGGTAGCCAGACCGACTGTGACTCTCATTTCGTACGGCTATTGGTTCGCTCCTTCATTTCCTCAATCTCCCTCTCACTCGCTCGTTCCCTTACTACGCCCCCGTCTCTTGGCCGAGCAAAGAACAATTGATTTGGCCACCAAAAATTATTAATTCGACAAATTTTTCGCCGCCCTCTCGTCAACAGACAAGAACGACGTTTCCGCGTTCTGCTCGCTCCACGCCACTGCAAAATTCACTTTTACATTTCATTGGCTCGAGAAATATTCTGCAATGCAATTTCAAGTTTCTATGACGAAAATTTTTCATTCGTCGGACACTGAAAATGAAATTTTGTCGAAAAACGAAAAACAACTTAATGTTTTTTGATTATTTCAATAATTTCGTAATTTTGACAATATCTTTCATCTCTAAGGAAACTATCAGCAAAATTTACGATTGAAATGCCAAAAATTTTCTTTCCGAAGAAATTTTCTTCTATATTTTTGGTTGCAATAACAAAATTTTTGTGATTTTCCGAAAAAACCTTTAGTCAAAAAAAAACGAAATTTTCTTTTCAATGGAGGTGAGGACTTTTTGCTTTAAATTTTTTAAAATTTTCGTGTCTGACTACACACGAGCGATACCTACTGCTATCTGTATTCTTCCAAATCGACCGTAGGTACGAGCTTTTTGTGATTAGCGTGAATGTTTGTAAGCTCAATGACCATTGACTATCGAAACTGGAGAGACTCGTTGATCTTAGTCCCTCGTCTCCGATACAATTTCATTCGCGTGAGTCTTCGATCCGTGGGATCGAAATCAGTGTGTTGAGGACATGGAGTGACTGAACATGTGCCTTTACGACAAGGAATCCGAGTGATACGTAACGGCTGATCAGCCGGAACCTACTGCGGTTACATCCAAGATGTCGTTCATTGATTCATTCGAATCTTTAACACGTGTAAGTGCTGATAACTCTCGTTTCGTAAAATGATTAAAAAAATGATTACATAACGAATATATTTTTGATTTGTTTGGTTTCGGTCTCGGGCAGCAAATTAATTGATCGCGAGAATTCTTTGAGAGCTTCTTTTGAAATCGTTATTTTTGGGGAAATTTCATCAACGATGTTGACGCTGTGCCATTTGATTGTCTCGTGATTTTTGACTCGAGAAACCGGAATGTGTGTTCCCTCGAAATTCAATAAACATTCGCTAACGTCGCAACACTAGTTCATCGTAAAATTAATTTCTTTTTCTTGCCTCAATGCTCAGGAATTTTCTTGTTCTACGTACAAGGCTCGCTCGTCCCGTCGGTGTAATCTCCCGGGATTAGAGGGCGGCGAATCTACCAATGAATTTGTCTCAACGAACCACCAAAACGATGTAAATCTCTCGGGCTTTCCAACGACTCACAGCTCTCATGCCCTGTGAAACTCGTCTCCGTCTTATTCGAGTCCGGTATCGAGTTACCAATGGAAATTCAACGGTGAGACCAACTTCTTCTTATCGCGAGCTCGAAATTATTTGACCAAATCACTACTCGTCAGATAAACATCGAAATTCTATACAAGATTTCAATTTTTACGACATTTTCACGGGTCGAAGTAATGGGAAACATGGAGAAACTGAATCCATTCATTTTTCTAGAATTTCTTATCGATTAACAAAATGGGAGGGGATTTAATTGGGAGAAATAAAATCTGAACAATTGCCGGGCCAATAACTATGGGACAAGATTTTTTGTTTGTTTTCCGTAAAAGCGTAATTAGGAGTTGAGCTACGAATCGTCCCACACGAGCAGCGAATGTGTTTTTGTCAAGCTGACTATTTATATGTTTGCTTTTGGCACGAGAAGTTGAAGAAACACCTCCCACAGTAAGAGAACAGTTCGAGGTTCTCTTCGAGCTCCGGAATCACTCGCACGCTCGTTGAGACACTTTCGAGAAAAAAAAACTGTTTGAATTTCGGTGATTACTCGTGTCCGAATTCTTTTTTGTTTCTTACGATCAATCAGTCAGGTATGGAAATAACAATCGCTCTGTATTTGCCCAAATTTTCAAACAGGTTTGGAATAACCGAAATGAGAGGAAGGGCGTTCGATGTTTGGATTATTGGTCGTCGTTATCGTCGATGCAAGATGGTTGGGAGGTCATCATTGCCTCGATGTTACGAAAGGCAAATAATTCATCAAAGGAAATTGGCGGGAGAAAAATATGCGAGAGTCAACGTTCGATCTAATTTTATTTCTTATTTTCGGTCACATATTTTTTCATTCCTCTTCGTTTCGCATTTCAAGATCACCGGGCTAAGGAAACCTGCGAATAATATTTACAACTTGGCGACAAATGATCGTATTTCTCTTTGAATGATAGAAAGAAGTAAACTATTCGTTCTCTCACACCTCGAAGTAGAATCGAAATGACAACATTTTGTAATGTTGTTTTTCACACTCACGAACCTTCGCCGAGCCTGTAGAACTATTTATCATTTTTTTTCACATTTTTAGTTATTTTTATCGGAAGGCAAGGCGAAGGCGATTTTTTTCTCGTGGCAAGGATTTTACTGAATATTTTACATGCGATTTCAGAACAAAAATCAAAATTCCACATATTTTCAGTCAAATTTGTCTTCAACTGATTCGAATCAGCGTCGGGTCATTAAGTCACTTTTCTAATCGATATTTTACCAACGGATTAACTGAATCTTCCAGCTGTCAAATTTTTCGTCATTCTTTTTGTCGACACTGAATGGTTGGGAGGTCATTCCTGTGTCTCGACGAATTGAACAACGAAAAATGATTGATCGATAAAAATCCTCGACAAAGTGGCAATTTTCTATGCATACGATTTTTTTGTCCGAATTTGTTTAAAAATCTTTCGCACGTACCATTACGTTTCGCTATTTCTAAATTAAAAGAAGAAGACAAAAATTATTGATCCTGCTTGGTCGGTATTTCCAACATCAAAGTTTGCAGTTCGAACCTCAAGGTGTGAAAATATTTTTACATTTGACCATTTTTATATAGTTGAAGATGAAAATAAGGAACTTGCGTCCATTATTCTCTGAATTTTTTTAAACGTTGACAATTCACGCCCTGCGTCGGTCCATGAGGCTGCAAAAAAATATTTCGACCTTTTTAATCGAAAGCGATCCATAATCTTTGCCTTTTTTATTTAATGGTTCATAAGTACATGGCGACAACGCAAAAATATTATAAGAGAAAAAAAAATCATCGCACCGATGGACACACGTGATAACACCTCAAGATTTTGGCTTTGTCAAAATATATTTCGCGATCGCTTCCTCTATAGAAGAAATATACTTTGTACGCATGTCTGAAATAATCATTTCTTCAATCTCCAATTTCGCTTTGGACTGTTATGAGTGTGGAACGGTGGCTACGATTTTTCTTTCTCGAATCAAACGTTTTTTGAGAATTTCGATCTCAAAAGTCTTTGATACTAAAAGTTCCATTTGTAATGAATAATTGTATAATTAAGTCTATTGATAAGATAATTATAATGGCGCAACTATTTAGTTACAATCAATGTACAGGTTTATGGAAATTTTTGTTAAATATTCGTGCTCTTTCACCTCGTCCGGAAGATGAAGTCGAAAAAGTTTGAATTTTATATTTTTTCTCACGATTTTTCTATAACAATTATCCCACGAAAGATTCGCGAGATTGATCACAAAATTTGAAATGTTTTCTCGAGCTTTTCCAATGGGATTTTTCAAATACGCAACGACCCGAGATGAAGAATTATCGAAAAAAATAATTCTCCACTCGAAAACTCCTATCGAACGTACCCGATGAATTTTTATTTTATAAACGAAATGAAAAAAAAAATTGATCGATACAGGGAAATAGATTAGTCTGATTATTAGATTCTAAGTGCGCGGCTTAAATTCTGATAATCTGATGCATCAAAATTCGACGATTAAATGCATTTTTTTTCATTGTTTGGAAAATTCACTAGTGCATCGATACATTACGAGTGAAAAGCTCTGGAAATGAATTTTCCGATTCTTGGTAATATCGATAGTATTTCGTGAAAAAGGCTGTCCAATTTGAACGAATCGTTCGAATCACAGTCGATCGGAAATGGGGTAATTGAGCACGCGAGATATATTCTATAAATGATTGAACGATATTTTTCATCTGTACGGAATTTACTTTCTATATTTATACTTAAAACTTTCTCATTTGCTCTGCATTAATCATCGAAAATAAATTGGATTATTTCCTGCTGGTACGAATTCATTCATAACGAATTTCCGCTTCAACTTTTCATCGAGTTGTAAAAAAAAAAGAAAATATCCCGCTGCCCCAGTTGAAAATGAGACAAAAAAAACAAATCATGGAACGCGAAGCTTAAATATAAAATTGACGAGCTCCGAGGGATAAAGAACATTTGCATCTGATCGAGCGAAATGATTGGACCGCGTTCGTGAATAGACCAGTAGGTATCGGCTTTTTCCATCAGGCGCCATTTGATACCGTTGAGAAAGAAATAAAACGTTGATTCGTAAAAAATTTCATTACTTCCAGAAGTAAAAAAATCATCTGGTGCTTCGCACGATAATTGAGTACTCAAAGAATAAAAAAAAAAGCTACGCTACTCGTTAGTCACTTTCGACAAAGTCGAAATATCGGTTCGCCACTACGAAGAAGTCAGGAATTTTTTTATTCAGCAAATTGAATCGATAAACATCGAAGAAAATTGTTATTCGAATTTCATATTTACCCTGAATTATTAACCACCTTATTGTGCTCAATTTCCATTTTCCTGATGGCCGTCGAATCTCAAACGTCCCATCGGACATGGTCAAGTTTATCGAAGTTTCAAACTCGAAAGGTCGTTTCGAAGAAAATGTTCTCGCGTCGATGAAATTTTTTTAAAATGGCTCCGGTGGAAGATCGAACAATCGCGAAGCTCCCGGAATAACAATTTTACTTTTTTTCTTCCATTCTCCATTTGTTACGCAACGATTAAAAAAAACCTCGTGCAGTTCCGATGAGATTTTATTTCATCGATTTACTGCCATGGGAATTATTTGATTCCTTCGATCGCACGCGCTAAAAAAAAAAGTTGCAGAGGTCAGTTGGAGATTGAAAATAAAAATGGACGCGGTTATTACGAGAGCGGGATGGCAGACAAAAAGCGATCTTGTATCGCACGTGAGAATGACTCTTCGCCCGAATGTCGAGACAACATGCTGGATGTGTATCATAATCGTCCTACACGTAATATTGGCAACGGAGCTGTTTTCGTTTTTGGCAATCGGTCGAGACGAGAGTAGAAAAAAAGGAAAACAATCACAATTCGGTGGTGACGAATATTTCGAGAATTTGCTGTGACCGAGCATCAAACTATCCAAGAGATTCTCCACGCCTTGAATTCTGACGCAATGAATATATATTACGCTGAGGAATAACGACGTTGTTCACAACGTACACGGGACACCCGAGGCCTGGCTAGCATGTGATTAACGCCAAATTTCTCGTGGCTCGGTGTATCGTTGATCGAATATTTTCTCGCCACCTTTTAGCCCGAATTTTCACCTCACGAGATCGTTAACGTTTCGTGAAAGATTTTGGCATCCGCGCGCGCCACAGAGACTGTTGAAAACGGACATACACATTTTTGAATCAACATTGCAGACAGCCACATTTATTACTTTGCCCAACAATCACATTTCGATACAGTTACAAACATTTTTTAACGTCACGAATAAAAGTGGAAACACACAAATTAACATCACAGAGAAATTACAGCGTAGATCAGTTTTCTTTTGAAAAACTTGTCTCGCCACCGTTGCGAATGAAATGTATGCTCAACTGCCCAGCAGATCGCCCCTGTCGTTTCCCAACAATCACAGTATATTTACTCCTCACATTTCATTTTATGCTTACATTTTATTATCAATTTTTGATACAATTATTATTATTATCATTATTTTTCTTTTTAAATTTGAAGCTTAAAGGAAATTATTCTTTTTTGATTAAATGGTTTTTTTGCGATTGTCTGGTAATCAATTTATCACATTATTCGCGTAATATAGACTCACGTTTGGTGTTTATGGATTAGTTAATAATCTTCGTAATTAATCGGTTCAATTGAATTTTCATGTAACTAGTGAGTATTAAATTTTCATGTGAATATGGAAATAATGCTGAATTTTAATTGGCAATCAATATGTGGAATATTTGTACTTGGTTGATTCGAAATGGAAGCAGAATGGAAGTTTACGATTTGATCTCTGTTTAAATTGGGATTTTGGCGACGTTGAGATTCAACCAGAAGGGATTTTTGGATTAATTATTTATTGAATTTGGAAAATCATGGCCATTTTTGGGTCGATTTTGTTTTTTGGTCGCAAGAGAGGATTGTTCTTTTGTCCAGACCAAATATTGAAAAATAATTACGAGCTTTGATGAAGAAAAAAGATATTTGGATTTAGAATTTTTTTTTTTTTGTAATTTTTTATTGCATATGGCCGGAAAGTTTCTTCCAGTTTCGATATTTCAAATGAAACTCGTTTGAATCGAATGGGAAAATGAAATAATTGAGTGAAAGGAATAATTTTTTTTGCTTCTGGGAATTTTGAAATTTTTGGACAATCGAGCAAAATTACTGGTCACTTATTTCTATGAACCTGGCAGTATCGATATCTCGAAGTATCGAAAAATTTTATCAAGTTGTCGCCCCTGAATTCCTGGATCGAGAGACATGGTCGAGAAAGAGTGGGGCGGAATGAGAAACAGAGCGCCCCAGTGAGAAGGATCGTTGGACTTGTTGAGTGAAATCGAAAAATAAGTGAAAATGTCGTGCCACGAAAATCTGAGCGAAGCTCTCGCGAGTGTCGAAAAAGCTCACTCGCCTTCAATAAATCACAACAGCGATAATGATATCGAAGAATCTGGCGAATGGAAAAATGAGCGAAAACGAAAACGAGGCGAAACCACGCCGCCAATTTACCATGTCAAGAATCATGATTCTCCAGAGACTTACAATGATCCGAAGGAGTTGGAAGATGAAGCTCTGTACGTAAGAGCACGAGAAAATTTACGGAAAATCAATCGTGTCTCTAAAAGTTCAATCGCTCAGCCTAAAACTCCTTCGAAACCTGGTGTTTATGTCGAAACGAGTATTGGCAGATTCGCTCAAATTAAATCATTGTTCGATCGACATTCCCGTGGAATTGATTCAGAAAATAATTTACCTTCCGAAAAAAATCGAGATCGTGGACAGAATTCATTCTTCAAACAATTCAACAGACTTATCCGCAAAAAAGGATCGAAACCCCACCAGGCCTTCAATCGAGGCAAGTTTCTGAGAGCAGCTTTGCAATCCTCATGGCATTCCCAAATAGTTATTTCCCATACAACAGTTTACCCAAATTCTTGGCCCAAATTAATCGAAGTTTGACTTTCGATCTTTCGATATTGGCAACGATTATCCATTGAGCCTCCGTAGACACACTGGGTCAATTTGACCCGGACTAATTTTTTGCTGTCAATGTTGATGACAAGCGGATCAAATACGTTCTGGGTCACATTGACCCAGTGTGTCAACGGAGAGTATAAATATAATACAATCCGCTCATTCAACTCTCGCTTTACAAGTCAATTTCCCATTCTTTTAGAATACGGCACACCGGAACGCGTTACGTATGACATTCAAGAGGATGAGGTTGAGCTCCCCGGTGGTTTCTAAGTTCCGTATCGGGAAAAGTGGAAAACGAACTGCAGCCTTTTCGGAAACGAGCAACATCGAAAAAAAAGAGTCTCGAATTTTCGACGAGTACAAATACGTTTTCCCAACTTCTTTTTGCATACGTGTCAGCAGGTCCTGTTTATTATTGTCTATATTTGCCTTTTCCTTAAAAAAAAAAAAAATATACCCAAATATATGCCCACGTCGAGATTTTTCACGATGAATTCGTACGATTGATAAACTTATTGCCTGCAGTTGAGCGTATTTGGAATTTATTGGATAAAATCTTGTGCACCGTTTCCTCGTTACAAAGTGAAAAATGATTTTCAAGATTTTTTTTTTTCTGTCGTCGATATATCATGAAGAAAATCGTGTGCTGTAGATTGAAACAATTCGGAATATTATTCATGTACGATCTCTATCGAGAAATATATTGTAATTACTTTTTTTAAACCCATCGACAGTTTTTGTGTTTCGCTGGTATCGAAATAAAATATAATATGAAGCATCGAAAAATACTGATCAATACTTTTCGATAGGTTCATCTAGATTTGTGCATTTTTATGTAAATACTGTAACGATGAATAAATATATTGGAAACAGTATTGGAGAGACGTTGACGATATAATCATAACCCGTGCTGTAAACACAACGCACTACTGGTACGACGAGGTCGTCGACTATGAGTTTTGTCGCTTCCAACCCATATATACGTGCTCATCGCGATCCCTCTACGTCCGGGGAGAGACAAAATTTGCACGACCCGATATTCGATTCTTCCGACTGAAGTTGTTTTTGTTATTGCGTCCGACGCCTTGACCAACGTGAGTACACCGAAATGAGCAGTATAGAAAGACTGGTCAGTTGGCAACGATGACGTACTATTGATATTTTGATACAGACGGCGCTTGTAACAGTCAAAGAATTTTCAACGTTCGAGCCGAAAGTAACGGACACGGAAATTCGAGAAAATCCGATACGCGTTTGCTCGGTACTGGGTGTGAAAAAAAAAATTGCAAGAAGAAGAAAATTGCGTGTAAGCACGTCGTAGCGAATGTAAAGAAAATTCGAGGGAATCGCGATAAAATAAATAGTTGTGATTGTCGCCGGTGCGGCGCGAAGGGCGAACGTTTCGTGTGAGTGTTTTCGACGGAAGCAGCGAAATGGCTGACGGTCGAGATTCGAAATGCTCGGGATCGCGAGACTCGCCTCATAGAACATCGAGCCCGAACAATGTTTCATCGCCGATTAGAAATTTCAGGACAAATCCCGAGGAAAGAATGAGTCCGACGATGGAACGTCTGATGGAGCGAATGAATATTTTGTCGTTGAAAACGCCACACAAGCGTGGCGATGAAAGTCCAAAGTTCCAGTCGCCTCGATCGGTGGTCCATCTTGTCATCGAGGAAAGCGACGAGGACCCCCACAGTCTGGCGAGTTATACGAAAAGATTGGAAGACGATTTTGGCATTGTTTTGCCAAAATTGTGCTCGCCTGGACGCCGAGCGGGAAAAGGACGAAGGGTCAACGACGAGACGCTCGTGAAAACACTGGATCGTGAGCATCATCGCCGTTTGACCAGGCTCGACGAACAGCCAGAGGACGCGTCGTATCCGAAAAAAATTGACTCGATTCAGAGCCAAAATTCAACAGATTCATCGAGCAAAGGCGAGCAGACGTTCGATACCGAAGCGGAGGAAGATCCGGACGTTGGAATAAAAAATAAAAATAGCGGGGATTTAAAAAATTCTGCCGAGCGAAGACACGTGATGAATGAAATTTTACCTGAACTAGAGAAATCTCTGGAATGCATTCAGTTGTACGCAGAAAAGGACGAAGACGAGCTCGATGCGGAATCCATTCTCGAACGTAGTCTTCACGAAGTTTCCGAAGTATTTTACATCTTAACTCTAAGCAACAAAGCTCGAGCTCTCGCCGAAAAAGCGAAAAATGTGCCGGGCAGTGACAAGAAACCGTTTTACATGAGAGAAAAAAACGCGGACATCGGTACGAACGTTTTGGTTAATACCATTGAGGAAAGAGTCGGCGATCTCCTCACAACGATTCAAAAGAAAATAATAACCAACAGATACACGCAAAAACTTCGTCAAGATCCTCTCGGAAAATCGTTGCCGAAAGTCGGTTTTTTCAATGAATTGCCTGGAGTGGGCAGTTCCGTCAAAAAAACAGAGCAAGAAATAGAAAAAGAGGTTGGAAACAAAAACCCACCATCGCCGTCGGCTTCGTGCGACAGTCCCAAGAGCGACGCTGACAGCGATGAGGCTTCGTTGACAAAAAGAGACAGACCGATCAGCGATGATTACACGGAGACCTGCTCAATGTTGTCCCCGAACGATTCCATGCGAGTTTGTTGCGACGAGGACGAATTCGTTTCACAGAGAACCGGCTCGACGTACGACGAAAAATCGAACGACAGCTACGAGCAACGTATTAATTATTCCGCGTTGATTGGCGAGCAGTCTGAAAAATCGAGTGATAGTTTTCGAATGTACACTCGCACTAGATCGGAGATAAGCGTTCACCGAGATGCCGGTCACTCACCTCTCAGGACGTTCAACAAGTCGATCAGCCTACCAGAAAAAATCTCAAATTTAATATCGTTCACGGAAGAGACCGTCGCTGCCGAGCGAGCGAAAGAAAAGTTGCCACCATTGTCGCCTGAGCCAGAGTCTGATCACGACAGCGTAATCGTAGAGAGCCCGTTGATGTATCGTCCTGACGAATCGACGGCTCGCAAGCGTTGCACGACGATTGACTTGACATCCAACGACGATTTGGAAGAGGACGGCAAGCTCGACGACGTTCCGTGTAGCAAAGACACGAAAACACTGGCGACGATGAGTTCGGCCGGCAGCGATGAAGGAGCGCCGGAAAAATGTGAAACGAGTGAAAAGTTCGGTGAAGTTGTAGTTGGAAAACTCGTGAGTATCGGTTCGTGGGGTAGCGAAAAACCGCCAAAAAACGATTCTGAGTCGGTGGTGGAAAAATCGATCGACCAAAATGTTTACGACGATCCGCAACCGTCGACTTCTAAAGCGGGCCTCGATTCTCCACTTGAGTCGACGCCCATGAAGCTCGCGACAGAAATCGCTGTGGGAATTTCGAAACGCAAAGAAAAAAGTGGCTCCGATGGTCTTTGCTATTCCCCGGACCCATACAAAAAAGTCGATGATGACGAGGTCTTCGTAAAGCCAGAGTCCGACGACCTCGAATCTCCTCAAACCGTTCAATTTGCTTCTTCCTCGTGCTCGATGCAACGACGTATCATTAGATATTCACCCTTGTCCAAGGTCCCTAACAAAGACGCTAAACCACTCAAATCCATCCTGAAATCACCGAAACCAAAAACAATCCCCACAGACTCACCCACATCGAAAGAAGTTTCTTCTTCTTCTTGCTCCGACCCAAAATTGACGATTAGTCCGAAACAGCCCGGCCAAGGTCGCCCAAAAGGTAAAAACTACCGATTGATTGAAAAGTCCCTGGAAAACGTAATTTTGTGCGAAAAATTGCCACACGACAATAAAAAATAACCTTTCAATCGAAATACTAAAAAACCAAATTTGCACAGTCAACAGAATCTGGTCAACGAAACGAAATTTGTTAATATAACTATAAAATCCTCATAGCAGTGAGCAATATTTATTTCACGTGAATGAAACGCTTGAATCTTTGAATTGGGATGGGCTAAACGTTTTGGTAAACACAGACTTTGTTGATATCGAGCAAACTTAGTTTTCCAGTGAAATATTTTCATGTCGACGCCCCAGCTTCTTGTTATTGTATTTCAGGGATCAATTTCCCGAAGGAATTGATCGAAAAACGAAAACAAAATTCAAGCACATTTCAACCTCGTTCTCTGTGACGAGAATTTCCATTAAGGGGGTTCGCTACCTACGACAGTATGATGAGAATTAAATAAAATTTTGTGAGAATATTCTTTAGCATCAAATACGATGACACAAATTTTTATCTATCTTTCGTCTACATAGCTTTCGAATAATTCATCCTTGTGCTTGTGCATGTAAATTCGACTCTTCAATAACGCGAAAACTATGGAGAAGAAAAATCTTAGAAAATTTGTTTATTTATATTTACTACTGAAGAGTGTGCTCACGAAATTTCATGAAATTCTACTAATTTTGAATTTTCCGATGCTTTTAACATGGCAAAATCTTTATGTGCAGCCAGCTTTCTCAAGGTCGATATAATTCGGTAATAAATTGGGATAATGAGTAAGTGTGTGTTCAAGATATTAAAATTGGAAAAATTACGATTAACAGGTGTGCCATTTCCACCGTCGCACAAGCTGACCGTGTCAGAGGTCTTCGACACACGGACAGGTCGGCCACGGCCAGATGTCCTCAAGCATCACTTCATACTCGAGGGTAGAATCGATGAAGCGGCGGCTCTTCGAATCGTCAACGATGGCGCCGTACTTCTACGCTCTGAAAAGACCATGATCGACATTGAGGCGCCCGTCACTGGTGAGTGCATCTTTTCCTCTGAATATATATCTCTTATAAATGAGTGTCATCATCCAGCAAGACCCACCTCTCAACGTTCCTTATTTCCGTTACATCCGACAAGACTTTTTCTTGCACTTTCCACTTAAATTTTTTTTCCACGTACACATTCCTTGCCCCTGCAATTTTCTTTTTTTCTCCAATCGCATCAGTGCTCTTGAAATCTCATCAAATTACCCCACAATTCAATTTCAACCGTCCAAGGACACATGACCATATCCGAGAGAGATACACAGTTAAATTCTTCGATTCTCCTCTCACGAGTTCGCGCAGCTGTTCGCGGATGGTCCACCAACATTTCTCCACACCGGTTCAAATATTTCTCTCACGACGCTGCTCTCTTCGCATTATGACGAGCCGCCGAATGTTGTTCGTGTTTTTTTTTTGTAACTCAAGTTTTTTGGCGATGCGAGCAAAAAATTAGGGTTTGATTTTTTTTTGTGAAAAATAATTCGATGCCCTCGGACGGCGTTTATTCGATTCCATTAGCCCCCAACAGACGAGATCAATTATATACACTGAAATGTTAATGACCGTGAACTCTCGACCTTGTCTTCGATCTTTCAGAGCGTCACGTGATTATTTAACGATTCAATTAATTTTTCATTCGCAACATGATAAATAACGAATCTTTGGAATTTCGAGTCTGGACATTTTTTTTTTCAACGTGTACAAACGAATTAATCGTTTTCGTAGATCGCGTTCCATATATGCGTGGTTGCTTCGTAACACGTGTACATTTGGGTATAAAATAAAAAATTAAAATCCTCGAGTTCCGCGACATCGTTCTGGCCTCTTTAGCCCACCGAATTATTCACACGAACCGGCGACGCCGGCGCGGCTCTTTCACAGGCGAAAAAATAACAAATCCCTATAAAATAAAGTAAAACTAAAGAATAAGGACAAGCGAGAACGGTTGCCGGAGCGCGCTTTGGTAATCGGGACAGTGCCGGCACTCTCTTTCACAGTTAAACGAACCGTATGCTGCCAGCACTGGCGGGACAAGGAACGTGTCGCAGAAAGAGCACGTGTGCATACCCAAAGGGTGAGAGGGAGAGGACTCCAGCATATGTACGCATCACGTACGATGGCTTCAACGTACGAACGATACGCGACGCGAATTAAAAACTCGGGTATACTCTGCCAACGTCCTATGGGACGGTCCATTCCAAATCTGTCAAATTCCCTTTGAAATGAGAGCGAAAATATATTTCCCGATTTAATATTTCCCATGGCCAAGATCTTGCTACTCGGTTGACAGCGAATCGACTGTGCATTGTATGCAGCATTGAACATCCAATCGGAAAGACCGAAAAAAGACATGACTCTGAAGTTTCAACCTCGAAATTCAACGCAAATGCTTTTCCATTAATTATTCATTGAATTTTAGGAATTCCGGCAATTTTTCGTGTCTATTCAGTTTTTGGGTCGTAAGAGAGAATCGTTTAATTGTCCAGACCAAATACTAGAAAATAATTACGAGCTCTGCTCAAGAAAAAACAGAATTTTGCTGCATTCTCAAGATCTCAAGATTTTTATGGAATATTTAACAGGACAATAAACCGAATTTTTTGAAAACTCAAAGACAAAATAAGTACGAAAATTGTCATGGATTTCGTAAATTGAACGAAAAATCGATAAAGATATTTTTCGCTGAACCCCAACGTTGGAAACTTCAATGTCGGTTGGGTCAGTGAAAAAATACACGAAGCAGGACGAGAGACGTTTTTTTTGGTTACTTTCCTCAGGGCGGTTGAAAAAATGTAATTTAGTAACAAACGATTTTTCAATTCGGTTTCGAAATAACTTGCACTCGGGGATAGAAAATTGCGATCTCCTGACAATAAAAAACCTCGTCTGCCTGTGTCCATTATTTCCTTTCGTAGGGTGTAACAGCTCCACGAGCACGCGTCCCCTTTTTACCCCTACGAAACCCCTTGAGCATGCCTCGAAGCTTAGGATGAGAACCATCCATGGGAGGCACCCGAAGCTACACGGTGACCGCTCAAGCATGCCTCATGACCTTGGTAATATTCACTGACGCCATTTTTCCATATTAATAATTGACTCAACGTTGTACGATATCGTGTTGATTGTCACACGAACCTGTTTTTTATTTTACTCATCATGATAATATTAAAACAATTCATTTTTCCATTTGAACCATGACTTTTATTATTTCTCTTGTAAATTTTCATACACTTGCTACGACGCGTAGAAAACCGATACACTACGATATAAACAATCCCGCTCGGGCAAAATGTCAACAAGAGCAGAGGCTCAAGCGAGGACAAGCCCTTCCCATTTTTCTTCGACTCGTAGAAACAAAGAAAGTTTTCGAGGCCGAGCATACGCTTCTTCGGTTTATGATTTTGACATCATGCAAAAATCCACCAAAAATCCGGAAAATATATAAAGAACAAAAAAAATTTAATTCGAAGTGGTAAAAATATTTAAAAATCCAACTGCATCGATAACTCGTGGAACGTCGTATATTCGCGACACTCGACTTCTGTGTCGAGCGATAGAGACACCGTCATTTGGCGCTTCACCGCTATTTAGTTCGTTTGCTCCGTCGTACACGCGAGCGTACACATAAACGATAAACAGCTGAAGAGACAAAAGCTAAAGAGACGTTTCAAGGGACATACTGAAGAAATATACCTCGAGAATAAACCAATTAATGAAACAGAGTCGAGGGAATATTCGAATAAATGAAACTCGTGCTGCACTCGCAGCTGCAAATTCAAAAGAGAAAAGCGTTTTTCGTGTCGATGAACTTGCCTCTGCTATTTTCGACCCGTAATTCTTTTCCATGTTGGAACTGAATTATTATTTTTCAGCTCTCAATACCGACTTGAAAAATATTCAAGACCGTCCTTTGCACGAAATGAGAATATTGAATAAAATATCATTCAATTAAATTAATTAAAAGTCTCGATTGTTGAGACAATCGATAAAAATATGGTTGATTAATTAAATTGATTCATCAATTTTTTAGTCAATTTTGTACTTTTTCCTCGATACGTTCTCTTCATATTTTCACGAATATCATCCGGAGCGCACGAAGAGAATTCGGAATCGAAAACCGAAAACCCTTTCCTGTTATTTCGTCACTGTTTCTTTTTTGTTTTGTGCAATCGAACTGAACGAGCACATCGAGCACATCGAGAGAATTCGGAATTGTAAAAATGCTTTTTTTTTGTTATTTCCTCACCGTTTTTTGTTTTCCGCAATCGAGCTTGAGGAATATTAATTAATAAATCATTTAATATTTATTTGCTTTTCGAACTTTTTGATTTTTGATCATAAATTTTTCTACAAATTTTCAACATTTATCGATCGTGTATGAATCGTTTTTTTTTCTTCAATTAAATCGATCCTTAATCAATTTTTTGGTGAATTTATTTTGACAAAAATCATCGAGAGCACACGGAGAGAACTCGGGATCGAATTTTTTTGTCCGTATTGAAAATTTGATTACCTTTCCATAGTAATTAGCATTCTGCGCGATAAAAACGATCGAAAATGGGAAATGGCGAGTTTGGTCTCAATTATTTCCGTGCGTAGAGAAGACTGAATCAGCTTTCGGGATAAGAATTCTCCGAAAATTGAAGGAACGTTTAAGCTCAGCCGTCATTTCATATGGAAAAGGAACTGCAAGCGATAGAAAAATGGTTTCCGGGACTAGCAGAGACTGCAATCCATAATGATTATAAATTCAGGCTCCTCAGTATTATTAATTGCGTTCCAGAGAGTCTAAGGTAGATTTGTCTTGATTAGCTTGCATCGGAGCACGTGATGGTTGGCCTTGGCGAAAAGTATCAGTTAGGGTGGGACATGAAGAAAAGTAGAGAGGTTTGGGGGCAAAGAGAGAGGGAGGAGGTGGCAGGCAGATAGACAAAACGAGAGAGGGGAAGAGAGAGAGCAACGGATAAAAAAGGGGATGAAAACTCAGTCTAGAATATTGTAATAATGTACATATATGTGTATAGGACGCATCAAAGTATGGAGCTGCGTTCCACTGGAAAACATGGGGTTGAGAACTCGAGCGGAAAAAAGAAGGGTGCGAGGGTTGAGAAAAAATTGAATGTGAGAATAAAAGAGAAAGAGAGGGCGAGGCTGGGAGCAAGAGAGGGAGAGAAAACGAGGGATGATGAGAATGAGAAGAAAGAGGGCGAGAGTCTTCGCTCGGTATATAAGCACAATGCCACTGGTGCTCAAACTGGGTCACGCTTTTTAGATGTTAGCGCGTGCACGATAACTTTCAAACAGACTTAGTCATACCGTGTATTAATAAATAATCGAGAAAAAAAAAGCACGTACATCATTATTATTTTTTCATATAATGCAGTTGCACGTATTAGTAATAATTGCAACAACGATATTTAGCGACGTATGAATAAATAATGGGCAACACTATTTAATAATTACGAACGTAGTCGGCATCAATTTTGTTTTACCTCGTTTATTATTTTTTTCTTTCCATCTCGTTGGCCGACGTTGATTTACATATTTTTCAATAATTCATTTCTCCTCTCGTTCACTCTTATCTGTTAGACACAAGCTCGTGCTTATCCCACCAGGTTCCCTCTATAAAACCGTCGCGAAAAACAAAACAAAGAGAATTTTCAACAAAAGTTTTTATTCGCCAAGCAAAAACGAGGAACTCTCATTGTTCGGAGCTTAAATAAAATAAAAGAATTACGAGCGACGATTGTGTCTGTGTGTGTGTGTTCAGAAACACGCGTTTGGGGAATCACAAATTTTTAATATACACCGAGTCTCAGTGGAATGTTGCTCGACCAGCGGTAAAGAAATATGTGAATTCTACGAACAAATAGCCTCGCGTTACATATTTATATTCGCTTCGTACATGCTCCGGAAATACGCAGTACAAGATCTCTCCGTGTTCCGTGCGCCTTTAATTTCAAGTGGAAATAGCTCCCGGCGAGTGGGGGCAAACACTGCACGCACTAAATCGAAGATATGGAAATTCAATTGACACTTTTTTCTCGCGATTGCTTCTGGCTTCGATTATCGAGATTAAGGTAAACGGATATTCTCAGTCCGGACGTCATGGAGTTCTGAGTTTCACGTAAACATCGGTAGTCCAGTTCATCAATTTTTTTCCTCATTTACAATTTTACCTTTTTTTTGCTCATTACGTTTCCAAATCTTGTACTAAACTACACGTTCACTGCTACGACCTTATCCTGCTCGCATGACATTTGCCCAATTAGAGGTGCACGCACAGTTGTTCTATCCAATATAGTGATGAGCTAACGCACGTGCCGCAACCTATTAACTTTGTGCACACGGTGCGTTCCACATCAAACAGGCCACCGTCGAATCGTCACTTTTTTTGTGTCACCAATTTTTTTTTTTCCATCTTTTATTTATTTTTTATCATAAATTTTAATAGAAATTTCGAACATTTATCGATCGCGTGTCTGAATCGTTTTTTTTTTTTCTCAAATTAATTTTTTTCCGATACGACATCGTGGCTTGTCCAATTTTCTGTGAGTTTGTCGGAAATGATGCAATCGGAATCGTCGAGCAAGCCGAAATTTTGGAAAAAATTTTGAAAGAAGGATCGATATTGATTCGGAAATATTTTGTGTCCCCTCTCGATGGTCGGAAGCAAAAAATTTCAATGTAACGGAGGTTTGGCATGGGAAGCCCTATATGTCAGTGCGTATATAAATGTCATCCGTTATTTCCCCCCTCGTTCAATCCTATTTCATCTTCTTGCTTTCGCTTTTTTCCTTTTCCTGGTTTCTCTCATCCAATTTTTTTTCATTTACTTCAGCCCAGTCTCTTTAGTTTTTTTCTTTATTCCTCGTACACATACAAGATTGCTCTTGTCGAATTAAATCATTGCCACAAAACGAAGAGAAAGCATTCATACATTTACCAATCTCTCGTCTACTTGCGCAAAAGAGGAAAAAATGTAACGGATTTTTCATCAAGTTTCGTTGATGAAGTGAATCAACAAAAAAGAAGCTATCGTATCAATTTAGAGAGGTGAGCTACGTAGGACAATATCATAAGAATTTAATAAAATTTCGTGATAATATTCTTCAGCATCAAATACGATGTGACAAATTTTTTTCTATTTTTTGTCTACATCGTTGTCGTACAATTTGAGTTTACAATATGCAAAGCATCTATCAATATATATCTGAATCCTCTGATTATGCATGTAAACTCTAGTGTTCAATTACTCGAAAACCATGGAGAAGAAAAATCATTAAAAAAATCGTATATTCATATTTAATAGTAAAAAGTATGCTCAACAAATTTCATAAAATTCTAATAATCTCGAATTTTCCTGTGCTCTTAACATGGCAACATTGTTGTGTGTAGCCACCTTCCTCAAATCGGATTGTTAAGAAAAATGGAAAATTGCATTTTGCCTCGAAAAATGGAAATGTGTAAAAACAGAGTCACGTACGTCAAGTCTTAAGAATTCGATTTTCATGAAAATGGAATAATCCCCATAACCGTAATTTCCCGGTGTTCATTCTCGTTTTCCATTTTATATAATGTTCCACTTTCACGGTAGAACGAGAGACTTTTACGTGGTGTATGGAGAACGCGAAAAAAGCTGCACATCCTACATTTGCAAGGTGACAAACGAAAGCAAGACCCTCGACATCTCCTACCAAAACAACAGCCATTTCGCGTTGAATTTCAACCGAAAGTAACCTTCAACGCCTAACAGTCTCGTTTTATTCCAGTCGGTGTTCCTCGAGGGCTCTTCAAGGCTCACCTTCCGAGAACACAGCATGAAAATTGCTGTCTCCTTGCTCGTATATCTCCTTCCTATGCCCTAAGCTCACACGTACAAGAAGTCTACTGTTTTTTTTCCCATATAGTCGCCAAAACGTTTCTTTCCTCTGAGATATTGTGGAGAGATAGTTGTTTTGCATTTTACGACTTTGCAGCTTTTCATTGCGAGGAGGGCGAGTGATGATTGTTTCGCTCCTGAAAATTTTATCGACTCGAGTATCTTCAGCTTAATATCTTGTTCGTACGAAACTTGAAAATGGAAGTTTGAAAATTTGAAGGTCAGGAGGCAGCAGAAGCCTCGGAGTTGACACAAATTTGCAATTTGAAATGATGGCGAGGCAGCAAATAAAAAGAATAATTTTTTACTGCAGTCCACGATTTTGAATTAGATCGACCGGACTACGAATCGACGTCCAAGAAAATACAAAAATTACTCTATTTTTTCTCTCTATTGGCCCCTCCCCCGTTGACTTTTATTCTTTTTCCTCGCCTCAAGCGGCTGCTTACTCGTCCCCTTCCGCTATCCTCTCGTACAATAATAGAGATTATATTTAAACGCGTCGCGTCAAATTCCGCCACGTTCTATTAATAAACGGCTCTCTTGTCGCTACGGTTTCGAGTATCGTCGTTTGTACATTATTATAAAATAGATGAATAACATCTGTGCGAGAATTCGAATGCTCAATAATCTCCCATTGCCACATCGACATTCTCGCTACTTTTTCTTAGGGAGCTTGGCTACATAGGACAATATGATAGGAATTTAATAAAATTTGGTGATAATGCTCTTTAGCATCAAATATGATGACACCATTTTTTTTCTATTTTTCATCTACATAGTTGTCGAATAGGTAGAGTTTACTTTGTTTAATCCTGGATGGTGTTTTATTTTTTCCATCCGCTTATCAAGAGGTATTTTATCCTTGCGCTTTTCTTCCTCTCATTATCCACCTCTATTTTTAATTGCATCAAACATCCGATACGTATCTTTTCATCATTGCATATCGCCGCGTGTTTACCTGCTCCCGTTCTAAAAGCTCTCATAAAACGTTTAACTACTTCATGCAATTTGCAGTATAACATTTTACGTCCTCCTCGTAACGAGATCGTACAGCTTTACTCGAGTATTGATTATTCAGTTTTTAATCGGATTCTCCTCGTAACTCTCTGTCTCGTTCGATAATTCATTGTCATTTATTTATAATGTCGATCAAACGTATACACTTTTTCATCCAACGTTCGGGGCTTACGATCGAACGATTCTTATTGGTAACAAAAAAAACAGTTGTCCATCGAAATATTCAAGAAGGGAAAACTTTTGTCGGGGCCTTTGCGATAGAAATTGCAAGACGAAAGCTGAATCGAAATCGCAGGGTCAGTCGCTTTATTCCAACCCCCAACGGGGGCTGTTCATACCCCAGAACCTGATGTCTTTTTTTTTTGTGATACAGTGACGTCACACGAATTATTTCGATTTATTTCTCGACCCTGGAAAATTTTTGTAAAAACTCCGCGGGCGAAAAACGCGCTACAATTTTTTCTCCAACTCTCGCTCTTAATATAGAACAGAGGCTTGTTCATATTGTCAGTGCCCGGGGCAGGTCTCTCCGCGTTTGCGTCGCTCCTCGGACTGTTACTCGCTGTGTACGGTTGCAGTCGTCTTGTCCCCGGCGCGAGGTATACAGGATTCGCCGCGGAGGGTGAAGCAAAATAGCAGAAAAACTTGTCGACACGACCGCGGTGCCGAAATCATTTCCTAGCGTAGGAATACGAGCACTTCCGGAGGCAAAGCACGGCCTGGGAATCGTCTCCGGAAAGTGGGCAAAGGCAGACACGAGGCCCTTTACGTCCCTCGGAAAAGGTCGAGCTATTACAAAACCATTAAAGCTTCAGGAGAATACGTTTTCTTCGAAATTGCATAACAATTCGTGCAGAGTAATGCTTCGATGGTTTAGAGATGAGAAAAAAAACTCCTGGTTGTTGAAATCCAAATCCATAGGATGTTTGCTGCATTCGAAACATGTGAGCGCCCCAATGACCATACCATTTTTTCCCCAAAGCAAAATATAACTCGGGTCGTGATTTATTGAACGACTCAACGAAAAAATAATGTGCCTGCTCTCTCTATTGTATTTTATTTTTTATCACAACAGACTGAGAAGACCGATTACCTGATAGTAATAAATACGTGATGTTTTTTATTTCCATTCGTGCCTGAATTTACGTTCGAGAACACGGGGAAAGGGAGCAAGAAATTTTAAGAAAGAATTGAAGGGGTGAGAGTTTCCGATCCTGACGTACAAACAAGAGAAACGCACTCTGTTGGGTCGGAAAAGAAAAAACGGTCGATGTCGACGAGGGCTCGAAACGTGCTGGTCATTGCGCGTCAAATCTATTTTTTCCATCTTTTAGTACAACCAGTGCAAGGTTTTACTTTCTCACCCTCTGATTACCGCGCGCGCGATAAAGAAAAGGAGGCGAATAATGGAAGGGGATTGCATTGAGCCATGGAGGAGAACACGCGACCATGTTGCGGATGCACGAGCTTATACTGCGTTATTGCCAGCCCTGTCATGGAACACTTGCACGAAACTTGAGAGAAAGAACCACGAGAGCGTTCGAAAAAAATAACTCAACTTGCAACCTCGAGGGAGATACAACCGTGTAGAAACACACAAACTCCACACAATTAAACGAATCGATACTGCAATTATTATTACGCTTTTCCCGGGCACAACAAGAGCGTCGATCAGATATTTCGTACACGCGAAATATCGTTTGCCACATTAATCAAGCTTAAAAAAAGAAACAAATAAAAAACAACATTTTCCATCCAACAATCTCCTGTTCTACGGCGCTCATTGCTGTCACCTCCATTTTCCATGCATGCGACTGCGTTTTTTCATTTAAAACATGCAAACGTGAGTCAATCGCGATCGGACAATAAAAACTTAACTAATTCATTGACATTTTTTATTTGCCAAACAATCTGCCAAGCGGCGGAACAAGACGTTTTGAAACTTTGGGAAAATGCAGATTAAATCAGTAGGGAAAGTCAGAGTTACGTCAGACACGGACCCTCGAACGATTTTGCATCGTTGAAATGCAACGATCATTATTTTTTCGAGCAGAGTGCCAAATTTTCGATAAGTATTTGTCAAAAATAGTGAGGCAGACGTTGTTGGCCATTCGAAAGCTCAATTTAGTTTTGAAAAATGGAAAAAGTGAGTTAATTATCAGAATAATGATTGATAAACATTTTTCGTTTTTGTCCAACGATGTAAACTTCGGTATCGTGACTTTCGATTTTCACATAAATCTTGATCGAATTTTAGCAGAAATTCAGTCCAATCGAAACGTGCGAACATATTTCTACAGCTTTTCGAACATATTCTCCGCATAAATCGAGTTTAAAACTCGTGAGAATTTTTTAAAACAACTTCGGGAATGCCGCTCAATCGTGGTCGTTTATATTGTGTTTGGATCTTGCATCGAGAAAATGAATTTTGACCGAATTGGCCGACGAAGAATCGAGATATCGTGAACGCATATTTTTGCCAAAATTTTCTATGTTCTTATCACTTTTTTCGGATTCTCGAGACAATGTCTACGGCGCCTCGAAGAATCAATTTAGTTCGTGTACGAAAAAAACGTTGAACGCGTTTCATCGTGGAAAAGTCTTCGATAACAGAATTAAAAACAACATATACGCGGTCTTGATGAGGCACAATCTGCGAGATCGAAGATGTGTCACAAAAAATATTGAACGAACGTGTGCTCGTGTAAAAGCTTCGATAAAAGTCCAAGTTGAAAGGAAATCCGAGAAGAAACAGGATGCTCCCGTTTCTGTTTCTATACGGTCGGATATTTCTGAGAAAAATTCCGGCGGTATTCTGCTGCTGCTGTCTCCGAGCGATTCCGCTGGAAATTCGTTTGTCGCCCTCAGGGCATTCTGCTCTCCTCTCATTCACCTTCTGTACACGAGTTTATCAGAGATCTCTCCTCAATCCATTCGCTCATTTCTTTCTCCCTTACCCTCGGCTCCTCGCCACAGAAGACCAGAGTTTTCGAGCGATTGTGGTCATTGACGAAACCCAACACAATCTGTTCCGTGCGCTTCGGATTACCTCAGCCATCATATATTTATATACCAACGTGTACAATTCTCTGAATCAATCGTTATTCTCTTTGACGTTTTTTTCTCATAAAATTCAGTTAAGGAGGGCGATCAGTCGCTATCTCGCCGCTGCGAGGGCGAGAGAGATGGCTCCAATTTTGTAAATTGAATTTTTTCAAAACGTTTTGATCGATTAAAAAAACACCCCTGCCTTTCCGGATTTTTGGAAACGAAATTTTTGGCAACGAAAAGTCATTACTTTTTTCAGCAGAGCGCGCAATTTTCGGAAAGTACATGTCAAAAATAGTGGGGCAGACTTTTTTTTGCCAAAAACAAAAGGAAAACGTGGATTTATTATTAAAATAATTATTGAAGAATAAAATTTTCGTTTTTTTCCAACGATGCAAACTTCAGTATCGTGATCTAAACCTTCGCGGTAATCCTTTGAACTTTGAACTTTGAACTTTACCCCCTTTGAACAAGCGTGACTCAAGTCTATACAGTAATTATGTAAAAAAGACAAATCAACACGTATACACAACGGGAATGTCGTTTGATATGAATTTTTCGTGGTTGCACATTTATTGCCGAGTGCTTTTATTTTTTTTCATGGGATAAAATAATAAAAGGGACAGGAGTCTTGTTCTTGAGCCGTAAATCAAATTGACAGAGAGTGTCAGGATGGCGGAGAGTATCAGAACGAGACGATTCAACTTTAGCGAGAAAGATAAAGCGCGTAGATTTAATATCATAAATAAATTTTCCGACCCCTGATTACCCTCGCAGTAGTGACAAGCACTCGCGCTTTCTCCTCAAGCTCACAATCTCGGGATAAGGGCTAAGTGTACCGCATGAATTTGGTAGTATGAATTTGGAGCTGAGACAAAAGATGTATGAGACATTTATGCGCCATAGGGTTTCAAATAAAGGGAAAAATCGTGCTCTCAAGATGGAACACGGAATCTCACTAAGGATTCTCAGCCAAGTCGTTTCATCAAGAAGTTAACCCTCGCCCGGATATACCAGCAGATATTTAATGCTCACATTTTCTCAGTGGTTATCAGCGAATTTTAGTTGCACCATGATTTTTCATCTTAATTCACATCGTCGAGAAAGTCTCAAGTTTATAGTCCCCACATTTCTCGAAATCGTGAGATGAATTTTTATATTACCAATGCAATTGAAAGTCGTCAACTATGTTGAAGTTTGCATCGTTAAAATGCAACGAAATTTCGCTTTTTCGCGAACAGATCCTAAAATTACGAGAATTTTCATGGATTTTGGAAAATGTACCAAAAATTGATAGAAAATATTTTTCCTTGGACCCCAACGTTGAAAACTTTTTTTCCTTTTCCTTTCCTTCCGGCATTCCAGAATTTCCATGATCAATGTTTTTCAATTTTCACAGATTTCCGTTCCTTCGATCATATCGGGTGGAATGCAAAACGAAATTCTGTTTTTTTTATTCGCGAATAAATTTCAAGATCTTATTAAATATTTCATTTGGATAATAAAGCGAATTTTTCTGAGCATCGAAAGGCAAAATCAGAACGAAAATTATCATGGATTTCGTAAATTAAACAAAAAATAGATCGAAAAAATATATTTCTCTGGAAATCATAGTGTCATAAGTCGTCAACGAATAAGATTTTTTCTATGGCGTGCCAATTCGTCCGAGCATAAAGTCGACGCGATACATAATTGATTACAACAGGAACTTGTTTTTTTTTTTTTTTTTTTCATTCGCAACACACTGTTGGATATAAATAAATAAGGAAAAAATGATAGGCTGCCCGGGGACGAGATTGGGCAAAAACGATCGTTAATCAATGTCGCGAGCACAGAATGTAGATAGGAAGGTCGGAAGCTCGTATGCGATGAATAGAATTTATAGGGGCGAGCACACGACGGAGGCAATTTAAGTCAAACGAGACAAATTCATCCCGATCAAAGATCCTTCTCGAGATTGGCAATGTGTGGGAGACATATATATATCTTAAAGGTTTCTTCTCGGTTTTGACCCATGAGAAGCTGAAAAGCATCAACATCCTCCCACGTACAGATGTTGGATGAGATATTAGCAGGGCGAGAGGATATTCTGTCTTTTTTGTGTATGTGTGTGTGTGTGTTTTTTTAACTTGCTTTGTTGCTCCGTCTGCCGAAAAACGAGTGAGGCTACAAAAATGGGGAGGTGCGCGCAAGGAAGAAGGCGAAACGAGTATAAGCCTGATACAAGGAGCGCGGAGGGTTAAGAAAAACCCTGGTAACGGGGTTGCCAGGCAAAAATTGCCCCGGGGGCCGTATAAACTCCATGACTGAGATAGAGCTGAGAAAAACGATAGCCAGTGAATTCGCTCTACCACGTTGAATTTTCGGGATCATCACGCACCATCTCCTTTCCACTCTTACTTTGCTTTTCCTCTCCATCCGAGACATCCACTCTTTAACCTACACCCGCCCACATAAAGTGAACATTTTCTCTTTACCTCGAATCCCCTTGAACTTTTCAACCCATTCGCTCTTCCACAATGTACAGTTGTTACGTCCTCTTTCTCATGGAGAACCAAAGAAATATTACACAAGGGTCAGACCGTCCAGGCAAAGCTGGTTATCAACTTTTAATACGTGCAAAACTCCCCATCATCCTTTTCACATTCCTCATCTCTGGATGCCCCGATCCTAGCAAACTCGTTGCCCCGTTCCATTCCTTTTTCTTCTCACATTGTCAATGACGAATTTACTTGAACGAAACGATTCAAATTCGAAAAATTAAACAGTCGATCGTCATCGCTGCAAAATTGACCCGGAAAATCCATGGAATTGTCGAGAATTTATTACATTCATGATCCACGATAAGCGCACATGGGAAAATTTAAAAAAAACGTTTTTTTAGCTTTTTTTTCTTCATGTAATTATTTTTAGTCTCAGTCTTTCATTGAAACTGCAAACCGCCTTTCGTAGTGCATCAGGAAAAAGCGTTTGCGAATCGTTGGCGAATTCCACAGCGACAGGAAGAGGAACACTCAAGTAGGAAAGGAAGCTGTTGGGAAGGGCAAAAAAAAATCTGTGAGAATATGCGCAGCAACGAAGAAAATAATAAAATATATCGATTGAGTTTCGATGTCAGTTGGAATAAAATAAATATTCAGAAACTTCAATTCACTTTCCCCTCTCATCGGTCTCACCATTACAATACAATTCTTAGACACGTCCGCTGAAAGGTTCCAACCCATTTTTCATTAAATATAATAAAAGCTCCGGAGATGGGATATTTTGTCAGACAATCGCGATATCAACGAATAAGAGGAGAATAGATAAAACGCAATTCATCGTTATTCATGCAGCCTGTGTAAATACAAGACAAACTTCTTTGTATATAGATTTATATATGTATGTATACGTAATTTGGATCGATGTACATTTCCATTTAAAATTCTTGTATCTCGCAAGCGCAGATGTACACGTTTTGCTCTATACAGAGAAGAAAAGTTGCTCCATTTATTCTCGATCGTGTGCAAGCAACTTTCATGTCGCGTTAGAAACTTCATGTATATCGGAAAATGTATGCTCAACCAGTCAACACACAGCCTATCACTAATTGAAACATTCGATATGCATATATTTATAGTTAACAATAGATCAATAATTGAGGTCACGAAAAAATATACAGCGAGATATTTTTTCTCGGGACGAGTCCAAAGGGCAAATGAAAATCATGAACAAAGTAATATTCATGAAAAAAATAAAAAATGGTGAGCAGAGCCAAAAATTAAAAAAAAAAATATATAAAATTTAAATTAAAATGATAAAATGAAATAAATTCAAAAATAAAAAAAAGGAAATAAAAATAAAAATATTTATTTCGTAAACAAAATAAAATGAAACATAATGAAAATGAAAATGCACGCTCAATAAAAATAGAAAATATGAATAAAAAAATCGCACCCAAAATTTCGCCGAGAGAGAGAATGCTGAATAAAGTTCTTGGACCAACAGATCTCTACAAATTCACCTATCTTAAGGCGCTACCACGACCTCCTTTGTTCTCGGTACTAAGAGAAGAAACGCACGAGAGGCAGAATTTAGCCGGAAGCCAGGTTGAGCGAATTAATTCATCGAGTAAAGCAGGTTTGCCTGCACAGGAATTTATTCTCTTAACAAGGAGAAGTACGAACGAGACTTCAAATGCGAGCTCTTTTCATGTGCAGCTTCATTTTTCATCGAAAAATTTGCATTCCATTGCGAAAGACGAGATTCCCCTTCAGGTTTTTACTCTTTTCAGTGTCATCCAAATAGATCGGGACGTGAAATTCCCGAAAATTTATTTACCTGTAGACATGAAAGCTGCGGCGCCATAATATTTCTTGAGACTCGTAACAATGCAGACAAATTTCAAGTGTAACAGGTTTTCAAAATTCTTTTCTTCAATTTGGCCATTTTTCGACAATAAAATTTCATTTTTCAATTTTCAAAATCATTCCAATCGATTACTTGGAACGTTTTTACTCCTAAAAAGTATGGTTTCGAGATGAATTTCATGCATTCATCGAAGCAATACAAAACTTTGAAAAGTCGAAGTGCAAAAAAAGACGTAAAAAGTTGGATGACTTTTTTCACCAATCGCGCTCGTCAATCTTCCAACTTTCTAAACGATCATTTTCAATTATAAAATTGTATAAGTATCTGTCGGTGTGTCTCCCGCCACGACGTGTGGACGTTTGCACTAAATTATTCACTCGGACATTTCTCTCCCTCTCCCTCGACGTGTGCTTGTCTTTTGTCTCCCGTCAGCCGAGTTGATCGGATGGCTGCATGAATAACGTAGAATCACTACACCTGAGAGACTCCAATACCAATATACATATGGCTTTCTATACAATTTGTCCAACCCTCAAATGTTGAGACATAGTAAATTGTTATTTAGTCCATGGACTGGAGATAAAGCTAGTCGCGATCTCTCTCACTCTTGCTCGCATTGCTCTGGGCCCTAGAGAGAGAGAGAGAGAGAGGAGAACGAGCCAAACATACGTAGATCATGCGTCCGAGAGGGCAAACATAATTAATGTGGTTCGACGGCTCTACCAGTCACGAGAAACAATGCAATCGTTTGCCAGACCTCGTGCTTCACCCAGCTATGGTTAATTCGCTCTGGCACACTGACAATAACACACCTTCCCAGTGTCTGTGTTCCTATACTTATGCAAACATTGCGGAACCATAGACTGACGATGACGAATTGTACAGGAACGAGAACACATTTAAAGCGTGCGCCATTGTATGCTCTTCGTAACCAAAGATTTGAAGGGCACGAATTAAGCTGTAGCGACTGATGACTTTTAATAATATTCAGGAGGAATGCGTCGCCATCCGATTTAATAAATTACAAGTCATCACGAGCATAGACGTTCATTTTTTTTGACTGGTTCGTCCAAGTTTTCCTGACTAAAGTCCGCGAAAATTCAATTGAGGAGGTTGACTATATATGAAAATATGATAAGAATTTCATAAAATTTCGTGATAATATTCTTCATCATCAAATACGATGACACCATTTTTTTTCTCTTTTTCGTTTTAATAGTTGTCTAATAATTCGAGCTTACAATATGCAAAAGTGCTCAATTACTCGAAAACTATGTAGAAGAAAAATCTTTAAAAAATTGAATATTCGTATTTAATCCTAATGAGAATGCTCACCAAATTTCATCAAATTTTAATAAGTTTGCATCGTTTGAATGCAATGAAATTCGTTTTTTTCTTAGCCGAAGCCCATTATTTATATCCAGAATTAAATAGCGATTATAAAACGATCGGTTTTTAGCCCCAGAAAAATATATCGGCTCAAGAAATTTGGATAATTTTGAGAATTAAACAAATTTATCAACAAAAATCAATATTTTTCGTTGTAATTCAACAGTTCAAACTGCAGCATCGTAAATTCTAATTATTTCGAATTTTCCTACGTTCTTAACATGGCAACATTCTTGTGTGTAGTCACCGTCCTCAACGTTATTATTTTATCAAGCATTGCATAAATACAACCACTGCTACAATTCAACATTCATTCGGCCTGGCTGCTAGCGTAAAGGGCCTATTTTCTCTTCATTCATTCGAATTCTTCCCTCGGTCGACGACAACAGTACAAAATATATTTTCATCGCTATCAAGCACTGCGCTATTTTCCAAATGAGTAACGTTTGAAAAATAGCGAGTAAGTACATATTTGCAGACTATTTAGAATTTGCCAAGTATCGCACTTGTTCTGAATGATTCTGGGCACGAAGCTCTTGCAAAGTCTCTATACGCAGCCTGTACAATTCCTATAGACAATAATGTACATAAATACATATTAGGCGTGTACGAAAGTTTATAATAAGGCATGCACGAATAAATTTTCGTGCAATATTATATAGAGGAGTGTGCATCATGCATACCGCTGCTATGCTTATAATACACTATTCTCTCGTCTCGTGCATTTCGTGCAAAATTTATAGCGATAGCTTGCGCTTGCTGTGTCTCTCGCCTTCTCCCTCGTGAGGGAGTAAGCGAGATCGCTCAGGCAAACTCTCCATATCGTTACAACCGCGCCAGCCCCAACTCTCATCCCTTCACTCGATACACACACACACACACACGAACAGAGACTGTCGACGGCGTAACCAAAGGGCTTACGACTCGCATCATTTCATACCTAACGTTACGTCAATTACGACCTTTTGTTTAACATCTCCCCGTCTACCTATAGTTTTATCACACATACGTACTGTACGCTCCCTCGGTCTAGGGAATTTCAGATGGTAAAAGGGGTCGCGCGTAACTTCCGGAATTTTGAATCGCTTCGCTTTGTCGGGCGGTAGCCACAGGGAATAAAAGCAAGAGAGACGAGCTTTCCAACACCGAGACAGACTTACTCACGTGTAGAAAAACAAGCTTTGATTTTTTTGCTCTCCTGGTTTTTTGATTGATTGTTGAATTTGAAAAACCATTACAAGTTTCGTGCCGATTTTGTCTTTAAAGTCTAAAAAAATACCGTTTTATTGTCCTCGCTAAATATTGATCAAGAATCTTAAGATTTGTCCGAAGGAAAACGGAATTTTGTTTTTCAACGCTGCAAACTTGAACATGGTTTATAATTTTTCAACAACGAGGTTAGAAAATTGTGTGCCGCATTCAATCGATTATTGATGGATTATAAAATGGTCGAGAATTACAAACCATAAAGTTGTCTTTCCCAAGCGAGCGCTCGTATAAATTTGTCATACGATTCTCATGCGCTTCGTCTACCATTACGGTTCACGAAACATTGTAGGAATATGCCCGGATAGCCGTTCCGATATGTCTTTTACGAGAGAACAACTGGAATATTTCGGTCCATATGGATCGATCGTTGATATAAAAGCAGCAGCGAAAGGACAGAGAGGAGCGTGGAGGGCGAGTGAGAGATTTAGTCGCAATCGCAAATAGATCGTACGCGGTGAGCGAGCAGTACAATCGTTGTCCCGATACGTCGAATACTTCAAGCTTATGCATGGGCATTTGGAGCAGTGAAAAAAAGATAAATAGGATAAAGCGGGAAATGTATGAGAGGGGGGCAAGAGGAGATGCCTCAGGGTGCGGCGTTACAACGTTTGGTCTAACAACCCTCGATCTATTTCGTGACCTGATAATGTCACAGAGATTGCGGTGACTTTCGGACCTCTTTTTTCCATTTCTCTCAATTCTTCTTCCTCTCACATATCGTCGTTGCAGCAGGCCAATTCAGACGATAATTTTCCATTTATCGCAGTCGCCTTTCTGAGGGCAATTTCACTTGGAACCTGAATCGCCCTTTTCGAATTCCAATTTTTTAAATCCCTCAGTCCCTTCGCGTAACAAGTCCAAGGAATTCGACGAGATTCACAATTTCCTGATCATTCGATCTGCTAAAAATATTATCATCCGGCTTTGCTCGGGTCAAAATTCAAAATTTCAATCTCCGTGTTTGCCAGTTTCGGACTCAAACTTTCTTCATTTGTCAATCCTCCAACTAATCATCATTGCCAGAAGCTTCTAAATCAAATTTGCCAAAGTTTGGACAAACACCAACTCGATATCCCATATAAAAAATAAATGAAACTTCCAGTGTGACAACAACAGTATTTCATCCTCGACAAGTTTTGTGACCTTAGCCATGCAATTTCGATCGGTGACTGTCAAGAATGGATAAATTTTTATCCGTACCCTCATACATCATGTTGGGATACGTCGACTCTCTATCTCTTGTACGTTCTCTCTAGAGCAGAAAATCTAACATTTGACACACGGATCCTGTATGTACATCGACCTATACAAAAATATCTCGAGTCCATTCTGTTGATTTTTAGCAAAACGTAATAATTTTCATGAGAATTTTATTTCCGAGTAGCGATATAAATTCATGGCTTGATGATTTATTCATTTTCGTTATTAATCATTACATTGTAACGTGCAATTTCGACTGCTCCCTCGAACGTAATTACCAAGCAATGAGTAATCATTTCTTTCCTATCTCGGACTGTAACGAGCAATAAAAAAATATAACGTTTCTTTGCTGTCGACTAGAGCACCGCGAGATCGATACTCCACAAAGTGACAAACTTAAGAAAAAAAAGCTGGCGATTTTTAGTTGGCTCTCGAGGCCAGAAACGAAAGAAAATTTTGAGAAATTGAAAATTTCGTGCACACGGTCAGTAATTGTCGAAAGGAATCGTTTTGCCAGTTTTTACGGTTCTCGTACAGTTGTGCGGATCCGCATTATGAGGATCGTGACCAGGGAAAAGCTTCGGGCGAAACGTGTCCTCTGCCCTTCGCCCCTTTTAGCTCTATAGTTCCGAATTCGAACTTGACAATTTTTTTCTCAAATTTCTAGAGCCTAAGCCTGATTGTGAGCGTATCATTGCACGAATTTGTGAGAAACGTAGTCTGGCGGAGTTGGTGCATAGACGATGCGTTTTAAATAATAAAGTGGCTCGGCGAGCTCGAAGAGGAAACGAAATAGGTTGGAGTCGGTTCGTGTGGAATCTCGAGCTTTACTAGGTGGAGCAGCTACGAGGAACGGAGAAAAACCAATCCCGAAGTATAATCGAGAAAATATTCGAAGCCTGACGAGCTGTAATTTTATTTTCGCCAGCGGCATTGTTTTTTATGCATTGTTGGGTGACTAGCTCTGTATACTTTTTGAAAATTGACGCGTTCGTGCGTTCCGCCTGATCCAGGTTATTCCGAAAAAATGCTATTTTGTCGACAAACTTTCTTTCGAAATGACTGAATAAATAGAAATATTTCCCCCAGCCAGTAACTGATAGCGTAAAGTTCGTTTACCGGGAAGTACGTGACTGAAAATATTTCAACGACTCGATGGAATAATTCGTTTTTTTGGTTGGGTAAAAAAAATTAGCACAATTGTGTCGTTAATCTCGGTCCGGAAAAAAATATCAATAACCCTCTCCGAAGGACCAGAGTTTATATTATTTTGACAGTTTATTTCTAATTTCGGATATAAAATAATGAAAAAAAACGTGTCGTACTCCCATAAAAATCGCATAACCCACATGAAAATCGGAAAATCACGCGATCGGTCAAGTTGCATGACGTTCTTATCGCTGTTTTCACAGTAAATATAGTCTCCCACAGTCGAGAAACTTGTAAACGAAATATTGAACTCGGAAGATCCTTGTTTGCGATATGACGAGGCGTGGATTTTTGTTTTTCTTGGAAATGGAACCGGATATTTCATTGGTAGAAAAAAGCGATCGGTATTGAGGTAATGACGTCATAATAATCAATGAAAAATTCATCACCTGTGAAGTAGCGACCATGATGAGCAAGTAAATTAGTTATATCCTGCCTATTCTGATTTCTACAGAGATAGAAGGTGTATAGTCTGCTCTGTTATTTGTCAGAGTATGTATGCGTATACAATTGATGCATAAATGGGTAAATTTCGCACGATCATGTGAGACATGCGAGAAATACGTGAACACGCAAGGTGCGTGTCGACTGTTCATTTCTTTACTTCCGGTTCACTCGCTTCAACTCGCTACTTGCCCTCTCTCATCTTGGGCTCACCCTCCGGTAACACACCACGCGAGATCGATCGATCACCTGCACCGTGGACCCCAGTGCTCTCCCTCTCTTCGCGTCGTCTCTTCCTCACCGTCTACTATGGCGTTAACCAAAAAAACATTTTCCACGAGCTTTCCATTCATTTTTATTCCCATTGTCATGAAAATATTCAATATTTTTTTCTCATTGAAAATTTGCTCTGTCGCGTTCCAGGGAGACGATATAAAAAATTATGCCGCCTCGTTTTTGTTTTCGTACAAAAGTTTCGAGCAGCGGATGAAAATGATTGAATGTTTTGTATTCTGGAATTATACCCATTGGGAATCGTTATTGTTGCTCCTGACAACGAGACTGACTGCCATCCTAAGAGTATATCAGGAGAAGCAGCAATGTCAAGGGTTCCCTTGAGGTTAATCGAGAATAACGAGAACTCATAAAAGAATTGAGCGAAAGACTGTCAGGCTGGACTATAAAAATTAACAGGATTGCATTATGTTCATTCTTTTTTTCTCTATTGCTGCTCATGATCGTTGTCACAATTTTTATCGCAATTGCTATTGTTAATATTATTCCTGAGAGGGGCCCTGAGCGCGACCAGACAACAAAATTGCAATCCAACGAAATTCCACGTTTCCTCGGATAAATCTGAAGATTTATATGCAATATTTATTGAGGACAATGAAACGATATTTTTTTAGGCTCCGAACACAAAATCGGTACGAAAATTGCCATTGTTTTTTTAATTTAACGAATAAGTAATAAAAAAATGTTTTTTTTTCATTGGATCCCAACGTTGCGAGCTTCAGTATCTTGCTTCTGCGATGTTTTCGGAACGAGAATCCATAGAACACAATTTTTTAGGAATGACCCGACACGCCAGGTAATCGCCTTGCAGAATCGGTGCTGAGCTACTACGATATACGTGTTACAGTACCGAGAATATGGAATCCAAGTTGTGGCCTCTATCGATAACGTAAACCGTTGCTACTGTGTACCGAATGTCGAATGAACAAGAGCGATAAGTAAACTTTAATCGCCGATGAGTTTAAACAGCTTGCAACTTTTGTATCCTCCTGGATAAATAAAGAAATAACAGTTTTCACTAATAAATTAACGTCGCTGAATTTGAATGATTCCGCTCAACGAGCCACGCTCTCAATCCGTCGAAAATATAATTGGGTATTCGTTAACGCAATCGTCTCTAGATATCAAATAATGCCCTCCAAAATTTTCAACTCCAAATCCTCAAATTGTCGAGGATCATTTTGGGTTCTCGCCTCGAACGTCGATTCCGCGATTCCTAAGAAAAAATATAACAAACCTCGGAAGTGACGTAATCGATTGATCTCGCTGGTGAATCGAATAAATAAATGGCACGAAATGATCGCGAACAAATTGATCGCAAGGCAGATCGGAGTGTATATAGATCGGCGCGAAAGGAGGAAACACCCTAAACTATATCTATATAGATAACGAAACGGTCTAGTTCGGAAAATGCGGCTTTTGGCCAGACACTTCGACTTTGAAACGGCAGTTCGTATTAATTACTTCGCCATTGACGTAATTAACACGGATTTACCGTGGCAATTTGTAGTCACGCAGATACTTGGCTCGCCGTATGTTTCTCACCCCTCAACCCTCTTCAATTCGTTCTGTACACGTCTATAACCAACACCCTCCTTTTGGCATAGTGACTTCCTTCCTGGTTCGTGCATATACTGTGCAGCAGGCTGAAGGCTTTTCCGCGCGTGGAACACCAAAAGCCCTAGTTCAAACTTTTTCTCCGAGACTCCAAAACAATATGAGAAGTTTTGAGGGATAAAAGATAAGCAAATCAACCAAAACTTTGTACTCTTTTTCTACTTTCGTGTTCAGCTGCTTTACGAATATATAGCAATTATTAAACGACGAATGACAAACGGTTCGGCCGTTAGATATCGAATTCCTTCATCACGTTAAATATCGCTCCTAAAGTGTAAAGAAAAAACTGCAGATATCTCTGACACATCATGAATGCACAATTGGGAATGGGAAGTTGAAATTATGCCAGGTCATTATCCGAGGCCTTGAGGGTCTCTACACACAACAATGTTGCCATGTTGCGAGCATAGAAAAATTCGAAATAATTAGAATTTGATGAAATTTTGTGAGCATACACTTTAGTATTAAATGTGAATATACAAGTTCAGAAAAAAGTAGAAAATACCTTGTGACATCGTATTTGGTGCTAAAGAATATTATCACCAAATATTATTACATTCTTATCGTATTGGCGTAGCTAGCGGACCCCCTTAAGGTGGGCACAGGATTCAGATATATGGAAACTCAAATTATTCGACAATTATATTAACGAAAAAAAGAAAAAATTTGGTATCATCGTATTTGATGCTAAAGAATATTCTCACGAAATTTTATTAAGTTCTCATCATAGTGTCGTATGTAGTCAACCTCATTAATGTCTTTTGATTTGATTTTTTGAAATACTCTGTGCAAAGTGACACTGAGAGACGTTTACGCCTCTGATAAATCGCGGAAAAGGAAAGATTTTTTCATAATAATAGGTGCAAGAATGTTAAACTCTGTATATGACGTTTGGCTCGAATACGGGAGACGATTTTTTTTTTTACAGCCAATATAGCGTCCTCGTTTCCTCGGAGGAAACGACTTTCCGAATGTGTTATATGTATTATCCAGGGTCGTGTGGGTCTGATCGTTAACGTTGCACCGTTACGCGTAACGTATTCCCTTCTTGCGAGAGGCGGTATTTAAAAAAAAATGTTTCTATCGTTGAATGTCGAAATGAGAGGGACAGCAAGAGGTAGATGTTATAAAAAGAAAGTTTTACCATGGTTGTGGTTTAGTGATAAAAGCAGTCGAGAGGGACATTGCACAGTCGGGCCAACGAGCAGAGAGTTGGGGTAGATTCCCGCCTATATTAATGGCATTTTTCCATGTTTTTCTGCGCTCTGGGTGGCTCGGAATCCCCCTACAAAGGTAGGGCCGATGCCTTGATTAGTGGTGACCAAAAAACAGGTCTATGTGTCTCTCCAGTGTGATTCCCTTTGTCGTAGTCCCGCACGCATCACACGAAAGCTAAATGGACTCGAACGTAGTTAGCAACATTTCGGCAGATAGGAACCGTCGCTTGAGTCTTTCTGACATTCAGCAGGGCGCAGCTCTTGCCATAGGAAAATCATACCGCAAAGACAAAAGCTCCGGGAACACGGAGAGCCGCGAGTAAGCGCTGGCTAAGAGAAAGGGCGGTGAAAAAAAAAACAAAACGACCGTAAACTGCTGCGTGGTCGGATAATACAGTCAGAAAAAAAGCGAGCATCGCATAAATGTAGCCAAAAGCCATTAAAAGCTCGACGGATTCCAGACCACCGTAAACAGTTAATGCGACATTCCTGGCTATTTAATAACGATTACGAAGGATTTAGTGAAGTAATAAACTTCGCAACAGTTTATTAATCTCATGGGCAGTAAATTTTGGAAAATTCTGATGAAAAATAAAAGAGCAGCAGGTTATTTCGAAACTTGTGTTGATCGTCCTCATCACGATTATCCTCGATTCCTGCGGCTTCACTTTTAAATTCGGGATAAAGTTTAACAGAGAAGAAAAACACGATTCCGGCCTTTTTAAATTAGCTCGAGAGTAAATAAAATTTAGTCGTAAACTCGTAGAAATTGACGACGTCGCCGTCCTATCGACTACGAGGCAATAATCGTCAATTCGTCCTCGGGACCTGAACTGGACCGTTTTGAGCTTCTGCTTCCTCTCACCCTCTCTTCATTTCTTCCCATTAAATTCGTGCCTCGTGTGCGGGTTGGGCCCCGAAATTCTCTGATTCGCCACGAGGCTAAGAACAAGGGAACAGTGGTCTGTCAGACGGGGGAAAACACATGGAGGCGAAAGAGAGAGAGAGAGAGACAGAGAGGGAGAAAATGACGGAGGCTGTTGGAGCTCATTACTTTGTTGTGATCATCATTACGTTTGAGAAATCCCCCCAGATGTTCCTCCAGGCTATACCTCAACCTGTGCAAACCGAAATTATCTAATCTCCTGTAAAAGTGTTCTCAAGCCCTGTGGATTCAAGCAAACCTAAATAGTTTCTGTTCCGTAAACATTCAGCCATAATCAAAGAAACTCAAGCAGAAACTTATCAAAAACAGATTCCTCCTCAATCCAAACAGCCTCCTCCAGCTTCAGGATATATAACGAAAGCGCGTGACACAGGCTATTCGCCTTAGTTACCTCTCGAATTCACAGCAAACGCGTCTCTGTAGTTGGAGCGGGTTCGTTTACGCTGAGAAAAGCGACGTTCATCCTAAACTCGATGTTGACCGGGGCCTGTAACCTCCTATCATGATCGTGTATTCAGCCAATATTGGGCCAACGCTCCAGTTAGTGACATATCATGGCATACATCTCAATGTATGCTAAACAGCTGAGATTCGGCTATCGATCTGCCGCTTCACCACACACTGAATTCCCTACTCGAGAAGTTTCGTCATCACTCCGGCTCCAAAATATTTTCGATCGTACGAACTTCTTTTTTTCATTCCTCGACATTGGACAATAGATCGAGAAATGGGACATTTTTTCGAAAAAATCTAGATCTCAAGATTAAGAGACTGGGGCGAATCGTCTCGGTCAAATTTTTCTTACTCGAAAAGCAAAAAATAATTGAAAAATTGTCCTGCAACCAGAACTTTGTAACTTTATCAGAACGCGGCCTCGATTTTTCAAAAGATGATGAGAAAAATGTTCCGTACGTTTGCTTCGATTTTACTCCATGATAATTAAGGAGGGTGGCTACGCACAACAATGTTGCCATCTTAAAAGCATAATAAAATTTAAAATGATTAGTTTTTTATGAAACTTCGTGACCATATTCTTTAGTACTAAATACGAATATACAAATTTTCCAAGATTTTTCTTCTACACAGTTTTCAAGTAATTGAACCCTAGAGTTCACATGCATGAGCATATCATTCGGATATATATAGGTATATCCTTTGCATATTGTAAACTGAAATAATTCGATAAATATGTGGGAGAAAAATGGAAAAAAAATTGTGTCATCGTATTTGATGCTAAAGAATATTATTACCAAATTTCATTAAATTCTTATCGTATTGTCCTGTGTAGCCAACCTCCTGAATGTTGCAACATTCGGCGCGAGTCCTTTCGAAACTTTTAAAACGTGTCGTTAATTTAAAACCCGCATGACTCTTTCGATTAACAGGATGGCATTTTTTTCACGGTCATAGGAATGAATTAAAGTAATTATCATAGTAGAAGCTCGACTTATTTCGGCATGGGCGAGGCATTCTCCATTATCTCTCGTGTTTTCCTCACATTTTGATTAATATCTCCATTCCATCACACTCATATGTAAATTTGTTATAAAATAAAATAGACCCAAGAGTCACTCTTTATTCTTTTGTCATAAGCATATAATTTCAATGATAGAAATGAATTCACGAGATAGCTGACATGAGAACGTAAAGAAGGGCCTCAGCAAGTTCGAGAATAGTTGCTCAAATAAAAAGGGAATTAATTAATTAATCGGCTAATGAGTGGGCTCGAAATAACTCGTACAAAAAATGTCCATGCTCTAGGACGCTAGCCGAATTATTTTTCGGCTCCATACCGACAATCGCTTTGACACCGAGAGATACACAAGTACGAGATTTCATCACTAATTAATAAATTGCACTGAAAACTCATAGCAAGTCTCCCGCTCATAAGTCAGTCGAAGAAAAAAAAAAAACAATTATTTAGGGACGAATGTGAAAAAAGAAAATTCATCGGTACGTCTTTCAAGCAGGAAAAAAAAGAAAATCGATGTAGCACGGAGATATAGAGAGGTAAATAGCGTATAGCATGCTGATGGATCGTTAGCGGCCCCCTGAGTAATTTTCCTCTCAACGGATGAAAGTAGCTTCGAAACTGAACAACCCAGCGGTGATAAAAACTCGACTCGACGCTTTTTTTATTTCTCAAAATATTGACAAGTCTGTCCGAATTCGAATGGAGAAAAACCGCGATAAAATACGAGTGAAAAAAGCAAATTGAAATTAGGAAAATTCAGTATGAATTCAATTGGAAAAGCTTTTTCGTGTTCTAGCTATTTTACGAATTTTTAATTTTTTCAGATTAAAAATGGATATTTGTTTTTGGTACAGTCGATGATTCAACACATATATTAGAATGTATATTTTTCCAATTTAATGACACGCTACAGAACGAATCCAACTTCATTGATTTTTTTGTTATTGCCAACAACTACTTAGAAAATTTACGAAGCTGAAGTTTGCATCGTTGGAATGCAACGAAATTCTGTTTAATCTTTACCAAATCTCACGATTCTTATTAAATGTTTAGTCGAGACAATAATCGATGTTTTTTATTATCCAAGGACAAAATCGATCCGAAAATTGTCATCATTTTGCACAAACTAAACAAAAAAAAAAGTATTTTTCGTTGGGGCCTAACGTTGCGAACTTCGGTCTCGTGAAAATTTGACGTTTTATTGTCGACGTAAAGCAGTTATTATTCTGAAGTTCCCAATTGTGGGGTTCAACAAAAAATATTTTCTATCAATTTTTTGTTCAATTTCCAAAATCCATGATAATTTTCGTACTGATTTTCTCTTCGGATCCTCAATAAAAATCGCTTTATTATCCTCATTAAATATTTGACAATAATCTTGAGATCTGCTGACGAAAAAAAAAAACCGAATTTCGTTGCTTTCCATCGATGTAAACTTCAACATGGTAAGCAGTTTTATTATTTCGAATCAGAGCGTTTGAAAAGATTCGCGACTTCGATAGTACTTGCGGAAAGGCAGTGGTTCTTTTTTACAATTACGGTACAAATCATGGGTGTAAAGTTTTTTACAAGCTCATGTGGGTGCAGCGGACATTGGAGGATGCAATTGAGATTTTTCTTAAGCCTGGTGTTGGTGGTGCTTGTATTCGAAACGCGGAACAAGTTTTTGTTCTCTTTTCAAGGATGCAGCGTAGACTCCTCGGAATAGAGGTTGCAATATATAGGACTAATAGTAATGGTTTTTCAGGGCTCGACAAGAGGGCCATATACGGAAAACGCTGCTACAGAAATGGGCTAGAAAAAGATAGGGAGAGAAACGAGAAGGAAAGAAAGAAGCAGCGCCACCCAAGTTCGCCGCGTCCACTCGTTCGACAAAGCTTCGCCCTCTCTACCTTGCCTCGCAGCTTCTTTTTTCTCCGACTCTGTACTATTCCCCACTGCAAATGCATTTACCAGTGAAAAATGGTGCAGTCTGATTGCCTCGAGAGACGAGAGAGAAATTCGCGTTTAAAGCACGACTGTAAAACAGAGAAAATGGAAAAAAACGGAGAAATTGAACGCGAGCAGCGTAACGTGTACGAACAACGTGTGTGGCTCGAAGACGGATTTACAGTTAAAGTAGAGAAAACCCTCTTTCTTACCCGACAATCAAGCTCTTACACCGTTTCATTCGCTACATATTTACACTCCCGTAGAGTCTCTATACAAAGTCTTGTTTCATCTTACGGGCAACCTAACGTTTCGATCATGAGTTAAGGAGGTTGGATACATAAGACAATGAGATAAGAATTTAATCAAATTTCGTGATAATATTCTGCAGCATCAAATACGATGACACAAATTTTTTTCTATTTTTCCCCCACATAGTTGTCGAATTATTTGAGTTTACGATATGCAAAGGATATACCTATAAATATATGCTCATGCATGTAAGCTCTAGGGTTAAATTACTCGAAAACTGAGTAAAAGAAAAATCTTGGAAAATTTGTATATTTGTATTTAATGATAAAGAGTGTGCTCACGAAATTTCATCAAATTTCAATCATTTTGAATTTCCCTATGATTTTAATATGACGACATTGTTGTGTGGAGCCACCCTCCTCAATCTTATCGTTGCTGAGAGACGAATTTTCATTTTTATCATATTTTTGTTCATCAACTGGAATCCTGGTCATAGTTTTGGGGTATTTTTGAAAATGGATCGTCGTGCAATAATGATCGATGCTTTTACCATGGAAAAAGTTTGAAAGATCAATTCGACGCTGTTCCGAAAAGCTTGAACATACGAAATGTGAAAATGAAATGATTCTGCTATGTTTATTACATGGCTCCGAGGCGTCGCGACGCTTAATTGAGTGTCGCATGGCGCCTGATATATCAGCCACAAGTATGGCGCGTTGTCACCTAATTCTCCATTTCGTTCAATATCTCACAATCATACTTTCGTTTTTCTCTACCTCTCCTCGTAATCCCTGCTTATCCTACAGAAGTTTATTTATGGCTTTTTTCGTATAAATAAAAATCGACAGTTTCGAAAGTCAAACAAGTTGGAATCCGAGAGAGATCTCGGTCCTGATCCGCTATTATTTGTTCGGTCGACTTTTACCTTACGAGCCAAACCTTTTTTATAATTGGATTTTCCTTATACCGTTAAAGCCCACTTCCGGTTGATCCCTTACGGTTATCGAACCTCACGTCATTTCGCGTATAGAAACCATCTCACTGATTCACATCAAACACCTGAGTAAACATGTTTTATAATTGGAACCCTTGGAGCATTCTTGCCAGCAGAAACTTTCATTATTTTCCAAGATTTTGATCGGAAAAAGTTTCGAAAAAACAAGGAAATTGCTCGTCAACAACGAAAATATTTGAACGATTCTTCCGAGGAGAGTTTTCATTGTTTATTTTTCAAATTTGACAACCTCTCCGGAAAAAATGGAACGACGAAGCAACTAAAAAAAAAAAAATTCTCCCGGAAAATTCGTGAATGAATTTCGTTCATTACTTTTCTCGCGATATCTATTTTTTTTTTCGAAAACCAAAGGCACGTACCTCGTATAAGCGATACAATAACTTTCATGATCGTTTTTGAAAACGTGAGTTCATCTACAAAGTGCTGCTTGTTTAACACGAGGGTCATGAGGAGAACAAGCGAGTGAGTATACGCTAAGCAAAGGAAACTCAAAGTTTGCTCCGGGGCTCCCTTCTCGTACGCCAGTATAAAGGTCCCGCATAGCGAAGCTTTTCCTCGCGGTATGACACGAACGACAAGTTTCCCCAAACATTTCGTCGCGGTAATGGCCTCCATAACAAATTTCTTCCGTCGATAGAATATTCGTGAACCACAGAGACCATACACTGACAAGGACTCAACATCCTTGCAGTCCAAAGGAATTTCCCAAGCTCATCGATGGAAAATTAAAGATCGTAGTTGCATAAAAATTAAATAAAAATGATGAAATTAGTTTTTCTCGTAATTTTGTCATTATAGGGTGAGCTTTTCGAAGTTAAATACAAATTTCGCTGAACAATTAAAATCGGGACGTTTTTTTGTTCTACAGAACCGAAGGATCTTAAATACTGTCAGGGAATAATTAGACTAATGAATAATACTTGAAAATGAGTCGTTCCTTCTACGTCTATTTGCATTTTTTTTAAATTAGTGGTCTCAATGTCTTTTGTGATCGTGAAAATGATTTCTTACAAAAACAAAGATGGGTGAGTGGATGAATGAGAAGCAGCAATAATAGGGTAGATAGGGAAATAGAACGAAGGTAGTAATTGAGTCTTCGCGATAAGATATTTCTTTGTTAAAACCGTTTGAGAGTTTCAATATCGGAAGGTGGTTGGTTCGTTCGGTTGCTCAAAGAATGACACAGGGAACAAGAGATAAGTAGCCCCACAAGATTTCCATGCACAAGAGAGGATGAATTATCTTTCGTATCGAGAGTAGAGTCGGCTCTTAACATCGAGTTATTATCATATAATCATATTATCATACCCACGATATAAAGATTAGAATAAAATTTTATTTTCCTCGCCCTACGTAATATGGAAATTGGAGGAGCTTATCAAAAGATGAGGATGAATCGATTTTCCGAATGGGGCTACTGGATGTTGCGATACCATTCCGAAAATGAAGATGAAGAAGCACCACGTTGTATTTGCATATCTCTGCCCTCCTCAAAGCAGCTAAAAGGATCCAGATGAATTCCAGAACTGTTGATCAAAAGCTCTACAAATTGATTATCAACTTCCTTGTCCAATATCCGAATGGCTGTGTGCCCAAAGTTATTCCGATTCAACATGTTTCGATGTCCAATGATTTCTTCAGCCTCGTCCTCGTGCATAATTGAATAATAAATAAAAATATTAGACAATATATTGCCAACCAAATAAAATATACCCAGCAATTGAGTCTTAAGACAAATTTTTCCAAAAAAAATTCTGATACGTTCGATATAAAAATAATGAAAATTGAGTACTTGGCGAAAATATAACAAAAACGTGTTCGAATTTTTGAAATTCCATTCGATCGATCGATATCGGGCAATCCAATTCTTCAATATTCCAGATGGATTAAGGTGTTAGACCTATACGCTTAAGGAGGCTGGCTACACACAACAATGTTGCCATGTCAAAAGCACAGGAAAATTCGAAATTATTAGAATTTTATGAAATTTGGTGAGCGTACTTTTTAGTATTAAATATGAATATAAAAATTTTCTTAAGATTTTTCTTCTGCACAGTTTTCGAGTAATTGAACACTGAATTTCCATGCATGAGCATAGGATTCAGATATACGTATGTTTGCATATTGTAAACTCGAACTATTCGACAACTATGTAGACGAAAAATAGAAAAAAAATGGTGTCATCGTTTTTAATGCTGAAGAATATTATCACCAAGTTTTATTAAATTCTTATCGTATTGTCGTGTCCAGCCAACTTCCTTAAACTTAATTTCGTTGTCTAACGATTTGAGGCCATTTTCTACGCCAATGAATTTTCGATTGTCCTATCTCATTCCCTTGTGACTTACTTTGTCATTCTACTGTCTCACCATATCTTTCGATCACTTTGCATTTTTATTATCATTAGTTATATTCATGTTATTTTTATTCACCCTCCCTGCTGGTGGCTGTAATGAACTACATAATTCAGGACGAGCTTTGGAGCACAACAAGAAAATCGATACGAGGATATAGTACGACGAGTTACCGTTGGAGGGTGGGGGCCTTGATGCACCCAATTAAATAGACAATATTTATTCACAGTCGAGAATCGTCAATCGTAATACACATCTGTGTAATTAATCGTTTCGGTCTTTCATTTTTGACTCGTTGAATAAATGCCAATTAAAAAATATGATGTTTTTTAATTGAAAAGTAATCAAGTTATGTAAATAGTGAAACAATATTTTTCATTTTGTGCTTGCAGTGTGCGGAGATATTCACGGACAGTTTTACGATCTGATGAAATTATTCGAGGTTGGTGGGCCACCCCCAACGACAAAATATCTCTTCCTCGGTGACTACGTAGACAGGGGTTACTTCAGTATCGAGGTAAGTTTTCAAAACTCTTTTCCCAACTGCGTAATTATGCTAATTATTGAATTATCGTTCCTTCTAAATTATGAGAATGGCCAAATTCTCGGATCAAGTTCTCGGCCTTAGTCTCGTCTTTTCTACGAGCTTACTACCTTAAGACATCGTTCCTTTGTTCCCGACCGGTTGCAATGAAACTGCGCAAGGATGCAGTCACTTTTTTTGCAGGGAAAGTGATTTCTTTGCGATTTTTTCGATCATGACTCTAAGATGCCAATTATTCGATGAGCAAGATCAATGATTTGGTAAAAAAAAAAGAAAAATTTATTTTTCAATCATTATTTTTATAATTAATCAACTTTTTCCATTTGTTTTTAATAAACTCAGCTTTTAAATGGTAAAAAGTCTTGTTCGTTATCGTTGACATATGCTTTCCGAAAATTTTGCACTCTGTTTAAAAAAATTATCAGTTTTCGTTGCATTTCGACGTCGTAAAAAAAATGAGGAATTTCGCAAGCCTGATTGATGAAATAAATGCTGGAAAATCGATTTTCCTGATAGATATATGTGTATATATTTATGTGCCCCTTCAAATAGTAATTGAAGGAATTTATTTGATGCTGGTCGAATGATCGGAAAGTGCGCAACGGATAGAGCGGAAAAATTGTGTCTCCCCTCGTTCTTTAAGCTCGTTCCTCGATATAACGTCATCGCGTCGTCTTAGTCGTTTGAAGGAGACCGCCCTCGAGGAAATCCTCCTCCTACAGCTGAGATCTTGGCCGTGCCATTTATGTCTTTTCTCGCGCTTACGAGCGGGCGGTCACTGTAGAAACGGCAAAGACCGTAAAGGACAAAAAACGAACGAGCTACGTAAGTCAGGCCAACGTGGCCAAATCTTTTGGGCATCCCGTAGCATTCGCGCAAGTACTAAAAGTGGAAAAACGAAAGAAAAATAAAAGCTTACTGCGTTGCAGACAAAGCTGACTCCCTTGCTCTTTCCTCCGTCGCTCTCGCGTCTCCAAAGAAAATCACGATCTCTGCTCTCTCAATTCTCAGGCTTTTTTTGTCCTCCTACGATCCGTATATATCATAGATCAAACGATTCACCATTTATTCGAGCGAAAACGAGAACAGCAAATAAATTAAAGAGCCGAGCCAATGAGGAGAGAACAATACCTCAAATACTCCATGTCTCTGAGCCAATTTTTATAAAATACTGACATTCAATTCGAGGTGTTTCGAAGCTTTTCTCTTCCAGTTTTTATGCTACTCAAAAAATGGTCAATATTTTTTTTTATTAATCTTCTGGACGATGATAATTATAGAGGAAAAAAATAACAGGCCCAACATTTCTCAAAGTTTTCATTAAATCACCGCGTGTCTTAAATGTTGCGAGTATTCACTGACATTTTTTTCCCGCATTATGTCATCATCGTTCGATTACCACTCACACATTTTTTTCCTTTTTTTTCTCACGCATCGTCCATAGGGGCGACTGGTTCTTTCCAAGGACATGGGACAGTTGTTTTGACTCAATCGGTAGATACCGAATTTTAGATTGAGTGAAAATATAATAACGTCACTTTGCATCCTGCTTTTTCGAATCCCCTCCATTCCCTCGACGCAACTGATTCTGCATCCAGTTCATGAAAAACAAAAAAATGATTCCAACCGCTGAACTTTCAGAACCTCACGAAAAAGATTGGGAAATAACTGGTTTTTGGAACGATGAGAATATCCAGCGATCTATTAAATAAATAAATATAAAAATAAAATAAAAGTAATAAAAATTGAAAATGAAATCTTGGGACTCCGAATTTCGTATTCGTTGACATTTATTCTGGAATTTCGAAATAATTACTGTCAGACTGCATCAAGACGACGTGCTAAGGAAAATGTGATTTAGAATTTTACGGAGTATATTCGATTGTGAAATCTGGTGTAGCCGGCCAGATATTTGTGCTCGCCTTTCGTCGCCGCCATTTAGTCTCTCAATATTTACGACTTTCGTTCCTCACCTTTGAATTCCATTATTTTGTTATTTCTCGGGGTGTGGCGACGAGCTTGGGATATTTCAAAACGCAGTCGATTTAGCTCTCGGAGCTTGTCGATATTGTCGAAATCGCTTTTTGCCTCATCTCCAAAATTATTCTCAAATTTGATGGATGACGATGTTGTGTTTTGAGTTCCGAAAAAAAAAAAAAAAAATAACATCGAGGTTGCATAAATATTTTTATTGAATGATGCGCAAGTTTGCAACGTTGGGATGCAACGATAAATGTTGATTTTTATTGTGCATTTGTTTAATTTTCGAAACGATCCAAATTTTCCGAGCCGATATATTTTTGTGGGGCAGAAACCGATCGTTTTATAATTGAAATTTAATTCTGAACATTAATAATGGGCTTTGGGAAATAAAAAAAAAAGGAATTTCGTTACATTCCAACGATGCGAACTCCAACGTCATTTTATAAACGAGATTTCAATGAAACGTTTCAGAGCCAAATCGACCCATTAATTAATCCATTTGAAAAATTAATCGTCAGGATTAACGAGACGAAAAAAAATGTATCGTCATAATTTTTTCTTGGCAGTGAAAAAAAAAATTGTACTCTGTTATTTCAACATTGACGAGTGATTGTTCATTTTTTAAAAGCGATCGGGAAAAACGTATAAAAATTGGAAAAACTTGAAGGCCGATAACGATAAAAATTCATGCCGATAGAGTTTGCAACCTCAAAACATAGATGCCGCGTTGGCTAAGACTGTTACGCGTGCGAGAAGCATCAGGCACGCTTGCCAAGAATTATCTCATAAACACCTTGGTGCACACACGAATTTAGCCCCTCGTCATCACGTTTCGGCACGCACATATGTATAGAAATTGGTGGCTTTCGCGTGAGAGAGTCTCGTCTCGTGTTGCCGGAGAATTACCTCTTCACGCCGTTACCCACGCATCATATTCTCGAGCCTCCCTTTTCCTCTGCTATTCTCGTTTCTCCCTCCTCCTCTCCTCATTGTTCTTTCTCACTTTTTCTCTCTTTTTCTCGCTCCATATATACCTTTCTAAAACGCCGAGATGTATTTTATGAGCGTGCCTTCATAACCTTTTCTCTCTTTCATAACAGCTTCAGATGTCTGACGGTCACATCGCAACATTTGACCCTAAAAAGCTCGGGGCTCGTAAGGCATTCACCGTCGCTCTAACCTCACTTAATCCCGATCGAGGCCTTCAAAAAATTCATCAAAATACATATAGTCAAAGTCTGACGATATTTACGTAGGAAAAAATCTACGAAATTCTCCATGAAAGAGAAAAACCCATTAGGCAGGCCTTGTTCTCTAGAACTCACGTTTTCGAGTATTTTTCCAGGTTGAAGCAAAAACTTCCAAGTCAGGGGCGATTTTTTCGTCAAATTCCACGCATGGATCTACCGATCTTCCCATAGGATGTGCAAATTTCACCATCACCTTTGCAACATTGGGATGCACAGAAAATCTGTTTTTTCGCGAGCAGATCTCAAGATCCTTATTAAATATTTCATCAGGATAATGGAGCGAATTTACTTTGAGGATCCAGAAACAAAATCAGAACGAAAATTTGCATGAATTTTGGAAATTGAACAAAAAATTGATAGAAAATATTTTTCGTTCATCAATATTTATGATACTCAAGTTATCATCCTTGGAATCCAACGGAAAATATATTTTTTATTCGTCAGCATGCTCGCGATCGAAATTTTCTGGTTAATTGAATTTTTGCATGCAGCAAAGAAAACTGTCAAAATATCGGTGACAAATATTGTATGAAAATTTTGTCCTCCGTTATAAAAAATCATCAGTTTCCATTGCACATTCCAACGACGCGAACGCCAACATCGTTCATTTTTGCATCGTTGCAATTCAAGTGAATCCCACCTTTTATCTGATGTCTGGAGTAAAACGATATAAATAACGTTTGCATTAAATGTTTCAGTGCGTATTGTACCTGTGGGCATTGAAACTGTGCCATCCAACCACACTCTTCCTCCTCAGAGGTAATCACGAATGCCGACATCTCACGGAGTACTTCACATTTAAGCAAGAATGTAAGTTGAATTATTCACATCGAAGTAACAATTTGCAATTGGCTCTTGGTAATAAAAATTGAGACATTTCCCACAACAAAATTTCTCCCATTTTATACTAACTCAAAATTTTTTTTTTTTTTTTTCGACTCCAGTTTTTAAAATTTTCTAAATTTATTTAGTTTTCTTGTTGTCGCATAATTCTACTCGATCGGCTGTAACTTTTGATCAATTTTTAATATTCCCTGCCAAAAATTTATAAATAAAAAAAAAAACCGTTTGTACTCTATTTTTTGGGATAAAAATCTGTAGAGACTGATTTATATGGAAGAGAAAGATACGAAGGATTCGAGGATCTCGATTCATCGAAAAACTCAACGTTTCAAAAACTTTTTCATGCTCTTCGATAAAAAATTTTCTTGGCTTATTTCGAACGAGAACACAATGTGAATAGACGATCTGCACAACACACAAAAGAGAGTCATCGGTATATGACAGAGAGTCAGAGATGAACTGCGTGATTAAGCTTCTGACCCGATTTTTGTTGTTGTCAAAGCTCACTTTCCGTATGCACACGAATGGGAAAAGGTTACGACAAAATAAGCGAACCTCTCAGGGTACGATTATCCAGAAATAACGAAGTCGTCGTTGTTGGCAAAATAACTGTCGCGTCGGGTCGGAGGGCCGAGCTTATTTAAGCCAAAAATTCATCATGATTATGTCGCCGATTGGTCGTTAATCGTGGATTATGTCCGACATGGAATTCGTCATAGAAAAAAAAAAAAAAAAAAACCATTTCAACAATTCACCCAGCCACAATTTTGGCTCATCGGACAAACTGAACAGCACGACTCAGAAGCACTCTGTATCCGTATTACTGGGAGCATATCCACGACCGCGAGTATTTGATTTACCGCGTCCCTGTGCGGTGTGGCTCACGGTATCTGCAGTGGCAATAACGCCAAAAAGAGCCAAGTGCACAGTCGGCTAAAGCACCTGAATCCAAGCGAGAGCATTTGTTTTCAACGATTCGCTTTCCTTTTTTCTCTCTTTTTCTATCCTACTCGATGCTTTCATTGCAACGAATGCACAAAGAGTGCAGCTTTTCTTTCATTGCCCATTTTTGTTCGCCCCAATTACGCAACTCTCTTCCATTCTACACTTCGCCGTTTTTATACCATCTAAAATCTTCGAATGAACGTGACTCTCTTCAAACTCAGATAAAAACGCATGGACAGCAAACTCCAGGAAAAAGGAAAAACGATTCGAAAACTATGTAGAAGAAGAATCTTAAAAAAATTGAATATTCATATTTAATTCTATAGAGAGCTCACCAAATTTCATCAAATTCTAATCATTCGAATTTTTCTATGCTTTTGACACAGAAACATTATTCTGTGTAGCCACCCTCCTTAATTCCACGTTTTTCCCAAATTTATCGTTCAATTGATGTTTTTAGTTTTTGTTCTCTCGTGTAATGCGTGTGGGGTGCATTACATAAATAAAGAATGCCTAATATTCGTGAGTATTTCCTGGCATGGTGTTCCAGCCGCATACAGTCGTCGCAGCAACTTTTCACTGCTGGTGAGAGTTGCCGATAACGTGCGCCGCGCCGCAGGACCGCAAAGCCCTTTCCGTAGCGCAGGAGAGAGACCTGGACTCGGGCCAGATTGTAGACAGCAGGACGAGAGAAATAAAAAAAATAGGAAATAACAAAGAAAGAGAGAGAGAAGGATCGAAATAAATAGTAGGCACGTGTGTGCCACAAATTCTCGTTGTTCGTAACAAACACACATGCGGTTTTGGAATTCACGACGCAAGAGTTACTCCCACAAACCATGCCGGAAGCAAAGCTTTCTTGCTGCGAAACCGCGACACACGCTGTGCTCTGCAGCTTTTCATAGTAACTGGTGAAAAAAAATAGAAAAAGAAAATATAAGAACGAAGGAGCGGCGAATCATTTCACAATGTCAAAATCTTCTTTTCGATCCTTATCTCTTAACAAACAAACTTCGTTTAATGCAAGGCTCGAGGTGCGGATCGAGTGAATATTTAAAAAGTTTATCTTAGCGAAAAAAGGCACAGAATTTGTGAGACTGAGTAGAAGCGGACTTGTGTATATGGAAGTCAAGTGTGAGAGGACTGATGGAGATGGATGGAGTGAAAGGATTGAAGGATCGAGAGAGAGAGAGAGAGAGAGAGAGAGAGAGAGAGAGAGAGAGAGAGAGCGAGAGGCTTCTGGCATACTTGTGGAAGCTGGAAGAGCACGAAGGGCTCGTGGTCATGCTTGAGGGAGCATCGATTTATCCACTTCCTTCGATATACCACAGGCACACACACACACACACACACATGTATCCGTGGAAATGTTTATACCGCGGCTACAGACAGAAAGGCCGAACTCGCAGCCCCTCGCAAACCTTCAATTTATCGGCTACAGTCCTTTCTCTCCTTGCTGCCGTTCGTTGTAGAACGATACAACTTCGCCCCGAACAAAAAGGCGCACGAAGAAGTGATTTACGCTCTTGGGAAAGGAATTACGTCTTTTTTATCGCACACACATTGATATACGTATATTCCGAAATTCTAATCCCATTGGCACGTCAGTCAATCGACCTAAGTCGCTCTCTACTTTATTAAAAACAAATCTCTCTTCCAACCTCGTCCTTGTCGTTCTCACTGCTTTCGACAAAACCGTATTAGGCACTTTTGCTCCCTCACTTCCTCGTAAATTCTTCACTCTCTCGATCCCTTTTTTCCTCCTTTTCTCACTTCCTGTGTAATCCATTTCTCTCGATATATTTTTCTTCGAGCCTCATTCTCCCTTTCTTTTTTTAAATATTCCATGCTTTCCTCAATCCGATTCGCAAAGCCCTGAGATTGGCTTTCCAAACTTTGAATTCCGTATCGTTTCTTCAAACGAATTAAGGCCCACGATATGCTTCAACTTCTATAATTGTGTTTCCCTTTTCCGAAGCATCCAAGTTTTAATGGAATAACGATCTTCATGCTTTTTTCTTTTCTTTATTCTTACAGGCAAAATAAAATACTCGGAGAAAGTTTACGACGCTTGTATGGACGCTTTTGACTGCTTACCACTTGCAGCTCTCATGAACCAACAGTTTCTATGTGTCCACGGTGGACTCTCGCCAGAGATTCATCATTTAGATGACATACGCAAAGTGAGTAAAATCCCATCAATCAATTTATCGATTTCTTCTCATTTTTTACGGAATATCGTGTCGAAAACTTTCGTACGCCATACAGGGATTTCAACAATATTTATTTCCAGACGTTTCAAGGTCCGCAAAAACAAATTATTCGTGCATATTCACTTACGCAGCAGCAGAGGATCGATTACCAATAATTCATTTCGTACTATGGCTACAAAATCAAAAGGAAAAAGTTCCATGAATTAAAATGAAAGTTCATCGAACCCTTCGCCACAATATTTACACTTTTTAGACATTGCCTTGGACTATATGTCGATTCTACGTGCAGCTCGGCTACACACAACGATTTTTGGGTCTTGAAAGCATAGGAAAATTTGAAATCATTTAAATTTGATGAAATTTCGTGAGCACACTTTTTAGTACTAAATATAAATATACAATTTTTTAGAGATTTTTCTTCTACACAGTTTTCGAGTTATTGAACACTAGAGTGTATATACGCATGAGCATAGGATTCGACAACGATGCAGACGAAAGATAGAAAAAAAATAGTGTCATCGTATTTGATGCTAAAGAATATTATCACCAAATTGAATAAAATTCTTATTATATCGTCGCATGTAGCCAACCTCCTTAACATAAAGATAAAGGCTCACTGATTGATGTGTGCACTTGAAAGTGTCCCCTAGGTTGCCCAATATTTTTAGGGAAAAAGAGCAAACTCCAATGATTCCGATCGAATTTTTCCATCTCGACGAAATCCAAATTTTCTTCACTCCGCGATGAATTTTTTTTTGTGAAGTTCGGGAGGCAGAACAAATTTGCATCAGCTTTGGATGCTGCGATGAAAAATGCGGTGGCATCTTTGGAAATGATTGTTGTTATAAAGAAGTGAAAAGGGACAAAGGATAAAGCGTGCATCAGCAAGGGATAGTAAGGGCTTGTGAAAACGGAATTTTGCGATGTGGGACGTGGCATTGAATATCAGATTCGGGTCCAGATATTCTGTATGGGGGAGTTGAAGCGCAAGAGTTTCGCCCGATTGGCGGATCAGTCAATTTCCTCGTGTGCGTATACACCTGCGGCAAGCCATACAAATGTATGAGTGTGGGTATACGTATTATCAAAAGTGCTCGTACCGAGAGAGCCACGGAGCCGGAAGCAGACCAGGCAAGCCGACGTGCTGCCACCTGCTCTATCGATCCTTCCCACCTACCTTACCTTTCGCACACACTCACACACGTATCAACCTCTCTATAAGCCCTGTATGTGTGCGTCACATAAATCCAAGCAAACTCCACCCTATGCATCGTTTTCCAAATACATAACGATTCATTTTTTGACATCTAGGCGAATGATCGTTAAACAAATTTTCATCCTGCATCCATTTTATCGGAGGACAATTTTTAATCCTTCATATCGAGAACAACGAATAACAAGGACGTTGTCAAATTTTTCTGGATCTGAACGAGCAGAAAAAAATTGATGGCGAGCATGAAAAACGATCGAGGCCTTTATCTTGAAATTTTGTACAAATAACAATTTTGTCACGATTGAATATTCCCTTTCCTCGTGTCAAAATTTATCGAAAAATGGTTCTTTGTGCATCGAGCGTAAATAGCTGTCTTTGATTCGAATGAATAATGCTCCTGGCGTTTCATCCGTACAACGAGTGCTCGAGTCAAAGCTTTCCACCCCGCCCGCTATATACGTGGATCGAAGAGTCGAGGCATTTCCGATGCACGAAATGCGATCCGAATGTGCATGAACTGCAGAAACCATGAAGGGATTATTATTGCGAGTGACTGCTGACCATGTCAGAGGAATATTATCACACGATAACGTATGAAGAGACGCTCACAATAATGTCTTAATTATTATTTTGAATTTTATTCGATAGTCAAGAAAATCGTCGTTGAATGCACGAGTTCCCTTGCATTTTGAAATTATGAGAAAATCTCAAAGCAGCCTTCAGCACATTCGAATAGTTTGAATATTTCCAGCAATGGAATTCGACAAATGTGAGGAATTTGAAAACGTTATTGCATCTCCTACGACGTTCCAGCGCTCGGAAAAGTACGTGAGAATCGTAACAGCATATTTTTTAAAGGGACGAACGTAGAAATGAGGGAGAACGTGGGAGGGAGAGGAAAAGAAAAGCCAGGATAAGGGGCGGAGGGGAAAAGATCGGAATAAGCGGAGGAAGCTCGATTTTCTCCACAAATTCGCTCTGACACACGAGTTTTACTTTCTCTATATTATACACCGCGTTTCGAAAAGGAGCTAAGCCATAAGCTCGCTCACATCGTTCAGTATGCTTTTTCCTCTCCTTCGCCTCTTCCTCCCCTGCGCATCTCGTACATCTACATTACCTGCGTTATATGTCTTGGAAGAAGACATTCTTTTCGTTTTTTTTTTTTCGTCTTCTATTCCGAACTCTCTGCTCCTTATTCGCGGCGGCTGGATAAAAGGAACTGAACGCACACGCTACGTGTGTCCCAAGCTTGCAAGCTTTTCTTTCTCTGTCGCTCGGAATTCCCCCTGGAAATGTTGTACTCACACCCTTTCACCCATAGCGGCTTGAGAGAAAGAATTTTCTTGTAGCCAAGACAGCGCATCGTACTCCCGCAAAATAAAGATGCACCAGCGGAGAAAAGGCAAAAAGAAATATCTCCCGCATCGCTCTTACTATTATTCCTATTTCACGTACTCGTAATACTCATATCCGTTCTCTTTTCTTTTCGCTCTCATTTTTACCCATTTGTTCACTCTTCATGATCCCACTCTCTGCCGCTCACCGCTCGGCCCGGAATTTCCCTCCAACATTTTCTATTTACCTTCAACGAGAATATAAAGTAGCTACATCGAAACTTCTTGCCCTGCTATATACACAAGAATCGTAGGAATTTACCATTCGTAACGCTGATCTGACAATACCACGTTTCCGTTCACTGAACGAAAAGTCACTCAAAAACAAAAACAAAGACACCAAAAACGAATACGTACCAGGGCGTTTGTACTAATTTTTCTCTACACATTCTCTCAGGCCTCAAACTTAATCCCACTCGTGAATTATTTCGTCTTACAAAGCTCCTCGGCGTCCTCTCCCATTCCCAAGAACGTCGGCATCCCTGAGTCTGCGGAAGAGAGACTTTTTTGACATTGCCCAGAATTCCATCTCCTGCATAGTTTTATTCGTTTATAGAGACATAATTCTCGGTTCCAGCATTGCTATCCAAGTCCTGACCGTCGACCAATGAAAATTACCGTCTATGTATAATTGTTCAACTTTTATTATTATTATTTATATTGAATTTAACTGCTTTAATAACGACACCTTTGTTTTGGGAAAAAGCCATAAAGGCATGAAAAACCCAATTTATTAAACAAACTTGAACAAGAACAAATGAACTATTAATTAGGTGTGAACAATTGTGTTTGCGTAGTGTATCGGGAGGAGCTGGTGCTCGACTCCTATGGACGATCAAGGCGATCGTCGCGTTTGTTATTGAGGGTCTGACCTCAGGCGTTGGATCGGTTGGCCAGACCGATCGCAGCCGTTTATAAATTTATTCATTCGTTTATTTGGAGAAATAATCTCGATTTATAGTACGAAACGCGAAAATAATAACTTTTTTTATTTGAGACGTGCGTGCGTGATCTAAATCTCGAGAAGACTGTCTCTTTTTTTCGTTGCCACAACACGATCTCTCTCTTTTTTTTTTTTTTCCTTTCGCGCCTACTTGATGTCAACTTTTTCAATGTTCATTCCTTTTTTTATTATTTTTGTCTTCCTGCGGAAGAGTCTACGATATTTTGTGCGTTTACGAATAATCGCAACAGATTTTAGAGGTTCGGCGGGTCGATACCATACACTATCAAACGTTTTTTCATTCATTAAACGCGAAAGAATATGAGATATACTTGATGCGATAATTAACCATTTTTACCACCAATGTGGCTCATTATTGTTGCGAAATTGCATCGTTGTATTATTCAGATGATTCGCGTATCAACTCTAACCGCAACACCTGGGCGAGTCATCCGCCAAAGTCTCTACATATGCGATGTATTATATACATCACGTCTGTTTGGAAATTCGTAGAGCATGTGTGCACCCCATGGTCCTGTCACGTAATTGCGATATGGCTACAGAATTCCGTGAGAGCACAAACATACATTTTGCACGGTTATCTCTCGTATGGTCGGTGCTCGGGCCCTGTGGGAGCTCGTGTATATATTTGCGTTTATCCTCGTTTTCCTCCTCGGCAGCCGATCCTGTCGGCTGGTCTTGAGCCACTAACTGATCCTAGAGATTCTCAGCATGGAATTCGGAAACGCCCTCCAAACCGACCAGAGGCATTCAGGATTCAAAGTGCACACAAGTTTCTAATTGAAACGAATGACTCCATTTTTATTTGCCGAGACAGTGCAGAGTCCGATCGTTCTGATGGCAGCATCGACATATTTTGGGAACGGGACAAAAATGGACGAACATTCAGCAAACTCAGCGAAAAGATGAAAGTATTTCTCTGAGTTCTTTGGGACGATCGCTTTCCAATATTGCTGATGGAAACTCCTTTTCTTGCTTTTCTTCGATCCTGTCATTTTGTCTTCCCTCTCCAACGCCCTTTATCGTTCGATTTATCGGTGCAACATCTCTTTCTTTAAAAAAGCTGGAAAATGTGGAGATAAATGAACTGAATACACGTTGAAGGTCATGCTGCTGCATGCGGATGCAACGCCATCCAGGCGAGTCGTACAATGCTGCCCGGCTTGTTAGAGGTTTTTGGTTTCGCATTATCAATCGTCAAAAAGAGAGCAAACAATGGAAACCCGAGCATCTCAAAGAAATGGCAAAGCGGTTTTATTTATTACAGAGAAGAATAGAGTGCATTTTTCTCTTTAGTGATGCTTTCAACACATATTTTTTCTCTTATTTCTTCCACCTCGAGCGAAACATTCCATTAGGGAAATGAGGTGGATGCTCCACTTTGAATTACGTTTTATAGGACGCGCGAGGGGTCGTTCTCAAGGCTCCTATTTTATGTCTCACATCTTTTTCTTCTTCACATTTCTTGCCCATATGTTTTTCCAACTTTATCCAATGCGTCGTTTTTTACTTTGGCCTAGACTTTTTTGCATCGCCATATGCGGCGCCCAGTCGCGCAAGATTCTTCTTTTTTGTTGCTTCGTTTCTTCTGTCCAAACTTCCGGTTGACGAGGAACGTTCTCTGGGAGAAAGACTTTTTAAAAGTCGTCGCTTATGCACTTAGGTGTCTTTCCCAACAATTAAATGCATTTCTTAGGCATTTTCCAGTCACAGCAAACAAAAAATATCAAAAAACGCTCATTTTCTCAATAAATTTTTCCAGCTAAGTTGACAATTTCATCTTTTATTCAAATTCAACGATTTTGCCTGAATTTCGTTCCAATATTCTTTCCCTCGTAGATCAAGATACGCAGCAGCAGCTCGTCCAACTTTTAGGCACACACGAATGTACGATTTTCCCTCGATTATTTTCCATTCTCCGATACCATTGAACCCTTTATTTTGTATGCACTCTCTCCTCCTCGGTAAACAGTCGATGGAATTTGCTTTCTTTGTCTAAGATTTCTCTCCGAGCTTTTGGCACGTTTGAGTGGCGGGTGTGCGGTGGAATATTAAGGTGGAAATAACGATTTGTGCATTACACCACGAGGACGTGGTCAAACCACGCAATCTGTCGCAGTATCCTGAACCCAATTATGCGCCACCTACTTAATTATCCGTGCGGTAACCTTTTCATTCGTGAATACACACTTTGTGCTCGAGTGTGTTGTATAAATAGAGAACGTTACGAAAAAGGCGAAATTATCATTGCGGTAGAAAACATCTTGATCCTTTTTCTCAGGGATATCAGAGGACCTGTCACAACGCTAACAAAAATAGGATTGAGGTGACATTAGAACGCTTTTCTACAAACTTTCTGTGTCGAATGAAAAACTTTTAATTGCCACTTCTCGACGGAGCTTCTTCGTAATGGAGCAATGATTAATGTCGACAAGTCTTTACGAAACTGCATCAGGGAGAGATTGTTTTTAAGTGCAACATTTTTCCTTCGATCGCAAAAATTCTTTTCCTCAATTTTCTACTCGAAAGCCTGAACCAGGATTAGATAAGAAAAATTTGAAAAGATTTATCGAAAATTGTCATCGCTTTTTCTTATCCAGGACACAAATCTGAGGCGAGCTGTCAGAATCGTTGCAGGAAGTTGACTGGAGTCGATTTCTCTTCTAAATTTGTTGAAAATCCAACCAAACCTCCATATTCTTTGAACTCAAATAAAAAAAAAATATATAATTCACGATTTCCCTTGCAATCGAACAAGAAAAACTTTATTGCTTTCCGCACCACCGAAATTTGGAGTATCGACTGCAGATCTTTGCGCCGGGAGCTCAAAGGAAATGTCTCCGCAAAATATCTATAGAGATATTTATAAATCTACAAATAACGAGAGACACGCCACAGATACGAGTAGGAGGTAGAAAACGAGGAGGATGCTTGTGTGCTTTGCTGTGTCGACTAATTAGTTTGCAGTTATATTTACTCAGCGACGAGAGAGCGAAGACTAAATCTGCAAGTTATACAATTTCTTTCCAATCCTTCATTATTAGATAATCTTCAGTATTCGCCACTATGGATACGAGACATTTCGACAATGCAATTCTTTCCATACTCGGTAGAAAATTTGATCGAAAGCAAAAAAAATAATCTTCAATTTTTTTGGCAGTTTTTTTATTAATAGAAAACGAAAGAAAAAACAGTCAAAATTTCCACACTTTTCCGGACGTTTTTCATCGATTTAATTCTCAATGGTCACGACTCGTATTGATTTTTAAAAATCTTCACAATATTCAGCAGACGATGTGCTTTTTTTTTTTGCTAACGAAACACAGTCATATGGAATGCCCAATCAATTGAAATATATTGGAGAAACTTGATCAGCTTTGCGACGAAATTCGATCGACATGTAAATGAAACGAGGCTAATCCACGTACGAACAGAATATATTTGTATTTGTATACATGACGTGCATTTCATAGGTACCTGTCTGGATAATCAGTTGTAAATGTTTTAAGTAACGAAGAGCTGTCCGCTGATATTTGCCAAACCTCGAGGCATATGCACACAGAAATTATTTCTCGAGGTTGCAATTACGAGCTAGTGGAGCACGCGATTAAGCGACTAACGACGATGAATATTCTCTGTTTGCAGTTGGACAGGTTCAAAGAGCCACCGGCTTTCGGACCAATGTGTGATCTCCTGTGGTCTGACCCCCTCGAGGATTTCGGAATTGAAAAAAATGCTGAACACTTTTCTCACAATAGTGTCAGAGGTTGTTCTTATTTTTACAGGTAAGTCGAGTCTCTGTACTTTTCATTTTCCATTCGTTACCTTTTAATTCAAATATAAATTTAATCATTCTGCCAAATACCGGATGGTAGCAAATTTTCCTTTTTTAATGTCGTGGCATTTAAAAATTTCTAAAACAAACTTTAGGGAATTTTGGACTTGAAAAAAAAAAAAATATGACGAAAATTTTGCATTTATGTCAGTTTGAAAATGATTTTTCCGAAAAATGCTGCGCGATATTTTCGATGCAAAAAAATCTCGGACGTGCAAATATTGATAAGTTAATAAATGCGAAATTTTTTTTTTTCCTCTCAATACAAAAAGTCGTTGGATTAAAGATTCTCGGATAATTTGGTCAAATGGTATAATAATGTCATCCTGTGGTATAGCTTTTGAGACCTTGCCTCGCCTTGGCACGAATATTTCTCACGCTCGTTGGGCGAGGTCAGTTATAATCGTGCTAAACCGCTGACTCGCCATCTTGCCCCTCGTGTGTACTCGCGGTTTACTTGCCTCTCTCCTGCATATGCCAATCTCGTTCCACCCATCGAGGTCTTTTTGTACATGTACTCCAATTCGTCACCACGAAAATCGCAATGCGAAACGCGATCGTTTCGCTAAAAAGGATCGCGAGGCTTATTACAATAAAAAATATTCGGACTCTTCAGACTTTTTTCAATCTCGGACAAAAATGCTCATCTCATTTGGTTCACACGTGGAAAAATTAGGAACAAACGCTTGCTGGATCGAGGGAAAGTTATTTTTCAATAAAATCTATTTCGTTATTACGAAATTCGTAATAAAAACAAAAGAAGAGCACAACCAAAGAAATATTGAGCAAAAGATAATTTGCTCAATGGTTCATCAAGTTGCGAGCATCGATACGTGCACCGCAAATGACGCAGCAAATAATAGTTTCACGAAAATCATGTAAACACTTTTCTCTGGGTCATTTTGTTTTCCCTTCCATGACCATACGTGTTTCCTCTTTGTTTCCTTTCGCGTTCCATACAAACTTACACGCGAGGTTGTTAAGCTCCAACATAATTTAAGGTTAGATCTGAAAAATATTGTTCCGAGCTCCCAAGGCTGGGTGTGTGCTGACTTTTTCCTGCACGTTATTTTATATCTTGAGTTTCCTCGAGCTGATAAGAATATTTCCGGGGTAGTTCAACCGTTTATAAATTATAATGACGCGAGAGTCCAGACTACGACGAATCATCGTCATTATCAGCAACATCGGAGTGACCTCGATACGTGTGCAAGCACGCTGATCGACCGTAAACACTCTTACACGAGATTCCAGTACCACATGGAATTATATACGCGAATATTAAAGTGGAAAGTGCAATTAAGTAGAAATTGCTGTTTCATACTGATCATCATAAATATCCAATCTTCACCATTGTCATTTGCAAAGTTAACCGAAAAAATGACCAATATTTTTAACAAATAAATGGAAAATTCAACGATTTTTTATTTCCATCGACATTTCGAGAAGTTGGATCGTTATTCGAGCCAGGAAATATCGAAATTTTCTATTTTAATCGAGACAATAAGAGAAGAAGATAAATTGATGCATTAGAGAATAATAATCAATTGTTTTGAGATGAATAGCTGACAAGACTAGAAAAGGATCATTCGAACGGTGGTGTCGCATTCTGGTGTCGTTCCGATTGGTGCGAGGACTAAAGGGGAGTAGAAAAGTAGATCTCATCAGTATAGCAACTGAACACCCGAGACATTTGATACGCGAGAAATCAGAGAAGGAAAACGAATTCCGACTGATATTTCTCGCATCTGTCGGGAAATTAATGATGTAAAAAATGATCCATTCGCTTCAGACATGGCTGCATGAAAAATAGTCTTACAATTGATTTCCAAAATGACGGTTTATGAAGATTTCCTTTTGGTATTGATTGGTATAGTTTGAGGAGCTCTAATCATTCGGTAGCATCATTTTTCAACTTTTCTGCACTCGGATATCGTTTTCACTCAATTTAATTAGCTTAATGGAATTCCGAGCTCAGCATTTGGCGAAAAAGAAATTTATAGAATTCCCTGGCAGGCTGCCCTCGGAGAACGAAGCTCAATTAGATAGAGACCACACGTACAGCGAAAACTGCCTTGCAGCTGAACTCGCGAGATATTCACATTGTCCAATTGAATTTTAAATTAAATTTTCGCTTCTGGACTAATATATATTCTATAAAAGCGATGGGAGAGAAAAGTGCTTCTTGAGCCTCGTAATCGTGTATGTCTGACCGCAGCTTGACGAAAATTACTAGGACACTTGGGAGAATTCTCATTCGTCGTCAGATTTGTTAAGTTTACTGCTATTCTTCTCCGAGCACCTCGTTCTTGCGAATCTCGAGTGAAATTAAATCTTTGTAATCTTCAAGAATTGCATATTTGATTTTTTTCAATTTTAGCTCAACAATCGTCGAATAAAATAAAATGCAAGTTGCAAAGTTTGCGTCTCAAAAATCCATTGACATTTCGAGTAAAAGTTGCTTTTGCAATTGTTCAGCTTCCTCAAAGATTGAACGGTACAATTTTTGATTGAATTCAACGTTTCTAGCAACACTTTTAGCGATTGTTTCTCGAAGGATAGAGAATCAGGTCAAACGTTTACGAGTTGGAACGAGATGAGAAACGTCTGTGAGTTTTGTGGAGAAGTTGGGATAAAATTCGAACGAAAGAGATGTCCAATTTTCTCGGTGTTTTTACGAGCGATCGAGTCTTTCGCAGCCCCAGAGTAACAATTTATTGTTCAAGTGTTGGCTTAAAAGAAGACTGTACTAAGCGTACAAACCATATTACTCTAGGCTGAGAATTAAAAAGGCGTGTGGCCACTATAGCTCCCCATACTAAGTCATGCCTTTCGCGTCCTTTCCATCTGACTAAGTGGATAAAGGTCCGATGTGGGCGGACGTGTGAAATGTCCCAACGCTTGTCTCCCATAACATTTTCTTCTTTCCTTGAAGGGTGCCATTACGAAATTAACCCTCGCCTTTTCCTCCTTCCCGCTCGTTATAAAAACATCGCATGCAGTTTCCTCCACTACGAATATATTTTTCCAACCTTCGTAACACGGGCTTCTTGGCTCCTTACCTTATCGCATCGCTACATGGTTCACTATCCTTCGAAACGGCCAAATTACCACGGGCACGTGCTAACAATCGAAAATCCATCCCGTGAAATCGATCCATTTGAATATCTCAACAACATTTTTCCGGAAATGCCGAATATTCTTCCTTGATTGCAGAGAAAAAAAGGCAAATTTTGCAAATTCCATTTCTGTTTCCAAAACGTGTGAAAAAAACTGCATTTTGCATTGTGACACGAATATTTGAGCCATGCTGAACTTTGTCACGTTGGAATCCAACCAACTTCCGTTTTTTCTCGGACATATCTCAAGATTCTTATGCAATATTTAGCGAGAACAATAAATCGATATTTTTTCAGGCTTCAAAGACAAAATTGGTATGAAAATTGTCATGGTTTTTCAAATTCAACAAATAATTAATAGAAGAACGTTTTTTCGTTGGAAAAAAAGGAAAACTTAGACAATTCGATTCTTCTTTTCTAAACGTATGAAACAAAACTGCATTTTGTATTTTGACACAGATATTTGAATGATGTTGAAGTTTGTAACGTTGGAATCCAACGAAATTCCATTTTTCCTCGAGAAATCTGAAGATTCCTATGCAATATTTAGCGAGGATAATAAATCGGAATTTTTTCAGGCTTCAAAGACGAAAAAACTTCAGAGTCTTGTATTTGAACATTCTATGACATCGCACACATCGGTTAATTGTATTGAGGGAAGATTTGATCGTGACAATATTTTTTCTGGTTTTCATTACAGTTACGCAGCATGTTGTGACTTTCTTCAGAACAACAGCCTTCTGAGTATTATTAGGGCACACGAAGCGCAGGACGCTGGCTATCGAATGTACCGAAAATCCCAGACGACGGGCTTCCCTTCGCTTATCACAATCTTTAGCGCTCCCAACTACCTCGACGTCTACAACAACAAGGTCAGAATATATAAAGAATAACTTTTTATTATGTTTTTATCGTCTCGTCAATTTTATCAAAAGTCCAAGATGTTCCTGACGCATAAACAACAAAGCTGTCGTCACTCAAACTTCCAAATCTTTTCGGTCAATGAATAATGAGTTTATTATGAATTTCTGGTACGTTGTATTTGCGATTGCTGCAACAGGCGGCCGTGCTCAAGTACGAAAACAACGTGATGAACATCAGGCAATTTAATTGCTCGCCACATCCTTACTGGTTGCCCAATTTCATGGACGTTTTCACGTGGTCTCTACCATTCGTTGGCGAAAAGGGTGAGTCTCATTTATTTATATTCCAATCCGAAAATGCGCTCCGCCACAAACCATTTTGTGATTTTTTTATCTTCGACTAATTGACAGTTACGGAGATGCTGGTTAATGTACTGAACATTTGCTCGGATGACGAGCTCATGAGCGACGGTGACGACGCCCTCGAGGAAGGTACAGTCCGTTATCAATTATTTATCTTACAAATATATTATTTTCCTCTTTCTTCATATATGTCTCGATAATTTACGTTCCTACAATTTCATTGTGTGATCACCACACTCGTATCTAACGATATGCTCATGACTCGACCAATCTAGCAAAAATGTTCATGAAAGAGTAAAGTACCATTTAGAATGATGATCGCAATGTGATTCAGTAACAATTCCGATAGCGAGATGAAATCACTAACGTAAGAAAAATAATTTTGACTACTATAAAAAGAAAAGAAAACATTTTTCCCTGAACTTTGCTTGTGCAAATAATTTTTATCAAACTTCTCACGACATTCTGTTAACGATTGGTCGAGTCACAGGACTGAGAATATTGAGAAATTTATAGGAAAAACAACAAAAAAACCCCAAAAATTAATTTTTCAAAATATCCAACGAACATGGAACATTTATTAAATGCAAAAAATATTATTCTCTCTTTTTCCATTACACGCCGCACGGACAGATGGTAAGAAATCGTCACTCGATTATTTCTACAAATCGCCACATTTTAACGAGAGCTTTCCATTTTTTCATATCGAATTTTCTTTTTTCCCCGTTCTATACTGTTCTGTCTGTAAACATACATATCTACGTTTATCATTATTTATTTATTTATTTATTATTATTACTTTTATTATGATGATGATTATTATTATTATTATGGTTATTATTATTATTATTGCCGCTATTACTATATATCACTCTTTCGCTGCATATAATTTATCGTATCAGTGTATCGAGTTTTCTATTTTTATGTGCAATATCATACAATCATGAAACAAACAAACAAACACAACATGATAGCAACGTTAATGTGAAAAATTCAAATTTCGAGAATCATCATTCTCGTTTCAATTAAAGTTTAAACATAATAATGCACATGCACCAGTCTTCGTAATGCGACAAATATGCGTTCCTTGAAACGCGAAACATTTTTCTTCTATTCGATACTTTTTGTATCATTATTCGTCTATCCTCATTTTTTAACAGTTACACTGTGTACAGATATGCAAATATGCATATTCCTGTATTGACGTACATGTTATATATGTGCATTTATTAATTTTCTCTTTCTCTCTCTCTCTCTCTCTCTCTCTGTCTCTCTCTCTCTCTCTCTCTCTCTCTCTCTATTTCTTCATATATGTACATATATACATATATACATAACTTTTATTATATATATGATATATAATGGTTTATATATATATATATATATAGAAAGGAATTCTTGAATTCATCAATTGGATCGCTATCGATAGCCATTCATCGAATGCAGCAATTTTTTCTTCATTTCTTTCTCATCTTGTCATTCCATTTTTCCTCATCACTTATACGTGTCTGTGTCTTCACGAACATGCGATGTATATTTTCGTCAACGATAAATTTTGAGTTTCGAGAAATTGCTCGTGAGTGAACATTTTTGTTTAAATCGAAAAAAAAAAACAAAAAAAAAAACTTTTTTGCGTTTATGTGAAAAGATTTTTTGAAATATTGACACGTATGGGATTCAAATATACATGGCTGGTATGTCGACACATATGTGTATGTCATTTTGTGGACTCTGTAGTTCCGCGATCATGCTATTCATCGCATCGTTTGAAAAATAAGGGATTATTTTGTTTTTTTTTCTTGTCTAATCATATTCAGCATTCAATGTTTTTCAAAGTTTCACTGAAATTTATTATTTCGTTATTTTTTGCGTCACTTGTACAGTATCGTTGACGGTTCTTTTGTTGTTTCATTCACGCAAACATTTGGTCTGGCACGCGGCTGAATTCGACGAAATTTCGTCAAATCCCTCGAGGGAAAGGCAACCGTATGAAAAAATAGCAATTTAAAAATGACGACGGTTGCGCGAAATATGGAAAAAACTTGGCATGAAAAATCCGACGAAATTTAATCGATTTAGCCAAACTCACTGGTTGTTCGTACACACTTTTCTTCATGACTCATATCCGTTTATTTTCTATTCACTTAATTTATATATTTAAAAACAAAATATAATTAAACTTGGAGCAACAAACCCCTCATAGTTTGAAACAGAAAATAGAGAATGAAGCAAATAAATCACTGGAATGGTATTTATAAAACGGCACTAAGAATGAGCAACAAAAGCGAGAGTATGGAAAAAAAAATCGTAGTGGAAAAGCCATGTCCCTCATATATACCTCGAAAAAGAAAAAAAAAAAAACAACAACATTTAATCGCACTGATTGTCTTTTATCGTACTCCTTCTCTATTATATTTGTGTCAATCACACTGGCCTTGGACTCCTCCTATATCGGCACGACACTATGCTACTACTACTACCTCTACTACTTCTACTACTTCTACTACTACTACCACTCAATACTCCAATTGATACCGGAAAAACTCGACCCCGTTAAGTCGCAGCCAAAGTCGTTGTCCAAAAAAAAAATGGTAAGTCCGCCTGAAGACTTACACGAAATGCAAATTAACTCGAAAAAAAAAAACGAATCAACACCGAAAAAAAAGCAGACGTGATGTAGGACTCGAAAACTTAATTCAATTTTTATTTATTTAATTTTCTTATCTTTTTTTGTTAATAATTTATTTACGTTTTTTTATTTAATCTGAGAAAAGTGAGTGTTTCGCGCGGACGTGTTGTTGTTCGTCGTTTTGCTGGACATCGAGCTTGCTGCACTTTTTCTATTCAATTGTTTTGACCTTTTTGATTTTCGTTTCGAAAAATCAATGGCTGTTGAATTTTCTTGTATTTTTATTATTCTCAACACTTTTCATTTATTTATTCTTCTTTGCAACGCTTCCATTCATCTCATCGTATTGTCGGTTTTTATATTTATTGCTCGTTAAACGATCGCTGTACTTTAGCTCAATTCATTTTTTATCTTTCTCACTACGTCGCTGTACCATTTTTATTCTCCATCAATTGAAAACATCACCATCTCGTGGTATTAACTTGATTTTCAATCTTAAATTTCACTATCAATGTTTCATTATTTCTTCAGTTTTTTTCGTAACAAAATTCCTTAAAAAATACAAAATAAATACTTTTGTACACTGCGCTGTTTATCGATCCGAAAAAACACGAACATTACATTCATTTCGAGCAAATTCTCTGGACCCCGTTTACAACTTCTTGATTTAGAGTTGAAGAAATTAATCATGAAGTAGAAAAGATAGAGCAGCGAGAGGAGAGAGAGAGTGAGAAGAAAACCGAAAGAAAAATTCAAATATTTATTTACGAACATCGACATTTTTCTTCTGAGATAACGACGTGGAACCGGTGCCAGCAACGCGACCTCATCACGAACGTCCCGCGTACTCTCGAACACGTTTTCCTCGCATTTTTCTCACTTTTTTCAACGTTTTTTCTCATGAAATTTCACTCGATACTAGTAACTGAGTAAAGTCAATTCCATTTGTTAGTTTGTCTCTTTTTTTCTTTTTTTGTTGTTTTTTTTTATCGCCACCGAATTGAACAACTCAACATCATTATTGTTAACGAATTCGATTACTCCATGAATTTCATTTTGCACAACAGTTACACACATCGAATCCACATACACGGTTGCTCGAGTTAACACACGTTCTTTCATTATTTTCCCACACAACGAAAACCTCTCGAGCTGCTGCTATAGAAAGGGAAGAAAAACAAAATTAATTTTGGAGCATTTTCGCTGAGCCATGTCCAGTGACCCTTTGCCTCCACCCTGGACCTCATTCCGCGTGCATTTTCATTGATTTTCAATAACGAGTTGTTAACTAACGGCGTGTACCTTTGCGTGAATGCTGTGACTTTGATTTTTTGCTCTTTGTTTTGTTTTGTTTTTGTTTTGTTCAAAAATCCAGTCGAAACGTTTAGCAAAGACTGAAAATTGCGTGGATAGATCTGTCGTTTGACGTTGACATCGTGACATGAACTAACGATCGATTATTCGATTCTCAATAAAAATGTTTGATCGCCCTCATCATGGAGGAGATGAATATTTTTTTATTTTATTTTTTTCAATTTTGTTGCTTATATACCCGAAAAGTCGAAGTCGTGTCGCGTGGCACTCAGCCACAATGTGAGAGGAAAGCCTCGTCGAATAGCCCTGGAATTTCAAGGCTGTTACGAAAACATCACCCTCTCACCGCCAACCACTATAACTTATCGGGCAAGAGACAAAGAGAGGGACAAAGAGGCGGAGGGGTAGAAAAACAAGGAAGAGCGAGGCAAAGAGAAAGAGAAAGATTGTCGGGTGCGGTGGGCCGCGGTTCGCGCAATCGATTAAACGCAACGCGCGCCAGAGAACCCTGAGGAGTTCCGCGAGATGAGAGCGTAAGACTCTCTCTCTCTCTCTCTCCCTCTCTCTCGTCGAGTGTCCGTAGCTGGCCTATATCTAGGCTTCACCCCTACCCTCTCGACCCTTCGAAGCCATAGCGAGCCCGGGCCAAAAGCCGGGAAAGATCCCATCACAACCGTACATGGGACGTTCCAGAATAAGTCAACCCGCCACATTTCAATTCTGGGGGCTGAATTTTTTCCGCTTACTCTCTCTCCCTCTCTCTTCTCCTCTTCTTTTTTGTTCTCCTCAAATTCCGCTTACAATCTTTTTTTTCCTTTTCATCTACGAAGAGTTCGAGTCGACTCACCGCTGCATGGACATTCGTCGACATAAAACTCGAAAACCACTGAACATATTTTGATGCATTTCTCGCGGTATGAAAATTAGCCATCGACACAAGTTGCGAGCCGCTTACAAATGACAACAATCATTTTGAATGGAAATGTGAAATCGAGTAATTGAATTTCGTGCGAAATATTCGAATGAAAGAATGTCGAAAATTCAGAGAGATTTTATCAACCAATTGAATAATAATTGAACGATCGATTCGTTAATTAAATTGAGAAAATTCGTTCGTCGAGCCCCAGTGATTAGTGATTTGCAGTTGACGTGGAATTATAAATCTGAGGGCTAGGACTCGATCGTTTCTTTATTTCTTTCCAACCGAACGGATTCGATTTTTTCTTTTCGTTAGATTTCTGAATTCGACTCGATCCTACGATTGCTCAGTTGGCGTATTTTTTGTTGGACAATTTCCTCGTTCCAATAGTGATTAGCACTGTGTACAATAATAAACGAATATGCCTGTCAAAAAATAATCAACGAAACGTGGCTGATTCTACGCAATACAAAAAAAGAAAACAAAATTTCTTCAATTTTACTGAATTTAATGAACGTTGGCCCGAGACATTCGTCGTTGTCTCATTCGAAGCAATCTCAGCTGCATCGTCGGCATGCCAATACTATTCGTTTCTGTCCCTGCACGAGACTGTTGATATCCACGATCGTTGTCTTCAATTCTCTTTGCTATATTCACGGTTTTTTCGTCTCTCTCTCTTTCTCTCTTCCGTCGAGTTTTTGTCTTTCTTTTTTTTCCATGCAACCTTCTCTCCTTCGCCTCGAATCAGGCCTCCTGATTAGATTCCCGATCTCTTTTTTACCTCAAAATCCCAAAAAGCCTGTTAGACCTTTAATTCGATGAAGCGGAGACACATTGGATCCCTAAAGATGGGTCTCAATCGATTTCCACGAATGTTGCCTCGACCGATGTTATATTTTTTTCTTTCCATTTGATTGTACGTACTCCCAACAACAACAACCACAACAACAATGACAATAATAATAATAATAACAATAATAATGAAAATAAAACTGTCAAACTTGCGATTGATCGAAATTCGCAGAATAACAATCATGGTCGCACAAGTATCATTGCGTTCATGATCTTTCAAAACATTCATTACATACTTTTCGTACTTTCTCGCTCACCATCATTGACGCTCAATATATTTTTCTCTTAACCATTTTGCAAACGTTTTTTTTTTTCACTCTCTACTTCATCGCTCACTACATACGCGATATGTTTGTTTTCTTATTTATTTAGTTAATTTTATTGATACAAACTTGGTTTTTTCTTCGTTCTGTTTAACTAAAATTGGATTTCTATATTTTTATTCTCAGTGCACGTTTAATCCCACCATAAAGCCTAAGCTATTGTAATTCTACTTTTTAGATCACACGACCCAGTCTAATTCTATATATTTATCTTTCTACTACTTCTGATTATACTTTGATCTTTGCCCGTGCGGGCTCATAGGAATATTACGATTTTTCTCTCATCACTTGCTCCTCCCCCTCTCCACCTCTCACTCTTCACCCATCCCTACTCATCCCTCGCGTTGAATCTCGTCCCTTCTCAAGGAAACTGCTGAATACCTTGACGATAAAAAACGATACCGAACTTAGCTTCGTGGATAACAATCCGCCGAGCTCTGCTGCCGTCACTGGCACTCAGCAAGGCACCTTTGTCAACTGTGATGCACACCGAACACTCAGGCATCACAGACGGATGTCTACCAACCGGAATTGCAATAAAAAAAACTATTGAAATTCCTTCGAAATGGTTTTTGATGTTCGGCCGGAATTCCAACTCCTGATCGACAACGCCTTGTCCTTTATCCCGTGAACCAAACATTTGCCCTTTATACTTGTGTATATTTATCTATTTTCTCACCCAAATTTCTCCGTGCAAGAAACTTGAATGAGCACAATAAATAACGAAAAATTCGACATTCCTCGGAGCTTTTTATTCTGTCGATAAATTAAGGAAATAAATAAAAATTCAGTTCATTCAAGTTTCTGGCATTGCAATTAATCGATTTCTCTTTTGCGAGAGTTGTCTCTTTTTTCCTCTTTTTTATTCCAGGAAGCTTCTATGTAGCAGCCTCGTGCAGCACGCACAATTTTATATACGAATTGTACATTTATACATTTTTTTCTTTTACATTTCTCAACGTCCTCTTCGAATCTACTGGAGAGTTATTCGTTACGTTCCTCAGGCTGCTGCTGGAACTTAATTTTTATTCGCGTTCACATTAACAACCGGATTTTCGCTCGAACGACGAATTATTTCCATTCGAATTAGAGATGTTCGATGTCTTGACAATTGTCCGACGTTAGGGAGATGCAATCGGTCTTTCCGGTTGGAAATTTTTCACATTGCTCTGCGGGTATAATAAAAGATTCGCCTACGAACAGAGAAACTTCGAGTCACGGAGTTGGATTCGGCGTGACTTTTTTTTTTTGTCCCTGCAGTACAAATTGGATTCCGAAAAATTCGAGCCCTTTCGGAGGGGATTATTTGACTGAATGGGAGATCGTAACTAATTGCTCGAAAAATTTCATTCTTCCAGCAGCCTCAGGGACATGTATCATTCGGCGCGGTCTGCGGCGTGTAATCAAGTTACTATCAGTGCTCGAAAACATTTAAAAAATGGGAGAATGTAATCCGAGTCAGAAATTCTACGCGACCATTCGACAAAATATGACAAATAAAAGAAAAAAAGCCCGATGAAACCGCGCAATACGAAAAGCCAACGTAATCCTTGGGCTGTCTTTTTTCCTTTAGAATATCTTTCCAGAACGCTTTCATCTCGTCCACCCTCAGCAAGGCGTATATGGTTTTATTGTAATTATAAACGTTATTAATTAATTCGTACGATCGCGTTTGCTCCGGGGAGAATTTTCTTTTCAAGTCCCATGTTATAATTGTTATTATTATCATCTTATTCTGAAGCATTGAAAGTTTAACGAACAAGTCAAAATCGCCGCAGGCAGTTCTCTCTTTTTCTTCAGTCATTTAATTTTCCTTGTCCCTTCGGCATACATACGCAAACACAGCTGTCTTAACGATGTAACATCGGACATTTTTTCTCTCTCGTGGTTGGTGCTCCGAGAGAGAGGGCCCGGGGTTGGAAAGAGAAACCGAAGAAACACATTTCGAAAAATGACATGAAATAATATAACGAGGGAAATTGGGAAAATTATTAAAGTGTAAAGAATTTTTTTTTTTTTTTTCACGAACTCGAGCAACGACAGAAAAAGCTACACGTGAAAATAGCTGGCACAAAAATTTCCCTGTTAATACGACCGAATGCAAATGAGATCATGTACGACATCGAAAAGAAATTTTTTTTTTTTCCTCCTCAAAATTCGATCTCGTTGATGAATTCCTAGTTTGTAATTAATTGATTAATTCGAAAATTTCGTAATTTATAGCACATGCTTGAGAATGCCACTGACGCTGTGCACTTGTTTTTTTTTTCGTCTGTTCTATGTGTTGTTTTCTATCCACTACACTTCTGCTACCTCTACTGCTACTACCGATACTGTATCTACCACCATCACCAACCACCATCATCCCGTAACGTGAAACAATAAAAAAAAAAAAAAAACGAAAAAAAATCAATTTTCGAAACACAAAAAAAAACAAACAAAAAACCATAAAAAATCGGCCGCATTGACGCTGCTCTCACATTACTGGTACTTCTGTCCTTTTACTTGCGACCGTGATCGTCGCCTTTGGAAATAACCATATACAACCGATAAACCATTAATCGGCATCGTTTTCGCACGACGTCCAAAAAACGACGTTCCGGCCCGAATTCTACCCAAATATCAACCGCGTATGGTGAGTTTTATGTTCTGTTTTTTTTTTTTTTTTCATCTGTTTATAGAATGCGAATACTTTAGTAAACGTGATACAAATTGGAGATAAAAAAAAAGAACAGTTATGCGACTACGCATTGGCACGATCAAGAGACATCGAACTAAATTCGGTGATCCACTTTTTTTTTTTTGCATTGTTATGCCTCTCACGTCTTGGACGTTCAGTTTTCGAATCAACGTTTCTCCATATTTGACTGAATTGCGATTGCGTTTTCGTCTAGTCATTCCATCATTTATTTAACGATTTTTTTGTCTGGATCGCCGTTTCGTTGCATCGGATTTCGAATGCTCGCTGCCAAGTTCGTTAAATGTTAGTTTAGTAAAACAAACACTTTTATTCATGTATATTTATGTATATTTATACATGATCCGAAGAATATGTAAATAGCTAAATAGTTCGGAGCCTCGCAAAATATGAATCTTTGTCGCCAATGAATAAGCACGAAATGGAAATCGTATCTCTCTCTCTCTTCGTCTATGTGTGTTTATCTCACCAGACCAGAGGGACTCTCCAATCTTTCGTCATAGTTTATGCTCGAATTAATGTTAAGCTCCGTTATACAAGTCGTTTACTGTGTACACACTTAGATCACTATTAGCAATTAAAAGTGACACTCGTTGCTCCTACCGACCGAAATAAATTGAATATTTTTATTTTAATTTGAAAAAAAAAAAAAAAATTTATTCGCGTCGCAATTTTCACGATACAATTTTTTTTCATTCGTTTGCATTCAAAGTGGATGCTGTGAATTAATAATTCGTGGTTAAACAGTCAACGGATCCGGAAGAATCAATATCTGCAATTCACTGATAAAATTTTCATCATTTTGTTGTCATGTTTGTTGAGCTCGAGTTTAGTTGGCGCGAAATTTAGTCCGTTACGTTGAATAATACTTTGTCTCAGATTTTTATTCTCTGGATATATTCGTTTTTAAAAAATCAAATAAAAGATTAACGAAACGTGATATTTGTGCCTTGAGCTTGCGTCGGATTCGCAAACGAGATTCCGCCAAAGGATTAGGAGATTCACGTAAATTCAATGCGCAAATACATGAGCACACACTCGTACGTGGAGATTATAAATCAGACGGAAACGCGATGACGACGGAAATTCCACCGCTCGCTCCCTCTCTTCTCGCAGACGAGTTGCCTTCGAGCAATTACTATTTTCCCTTCCCATTGAATTTCCCTGCAATCTCATGCACTCCTCTGGCGCGGGGTGACCTCGCGTCTTCCTTCTGGCCAATCACTGATCTCGCAAGCTCGCGACAAGGGCCACCGACAAACTTGTTTGTAATTTTCTCATTTTTTTTTCTTCAAAATCCATTTATTTTTTCACACAATTTCAAGTATTTTCTCATTAAAAAATCTACATTAACAAAAATAGGTGTGATATAATCCACGAACGGAAATTTTAAAATGCAGGTAACAAAAAACAGTGAAAAATCACGCGAACGACTCTCGATACCCTACCCCGCACGAGCATGCTGCGTTTGTACATTTTTATTGTCTTTTCGAAATATTTATACTTTTTCGTCGTATTTTTATCGTGTGGAGCGCTTTATGCACGATAACGCGCTTTTATAATCTTTATGTATAAGACATTTTGGCATTATGTACATGCACTGATGCAAAAGCCAATGTATGAAATAATGTGAAGCTCTCAAAGAGAATTGCTGCTAAAGCTTCGAAAGGATTTTGCCAACTTTGTGCGAACGTCAGAATTTTTTTTTAACCGATCGCTCTAAAATATTCGAATTAAGTGATTCGCTTAATTGAATTTCTAAAAATTTTACAGTCTCTGAACACGATGAAATAAAATCAAAATTTCAGCGAGTTTGATATTCGCACTCTTTGTGCATAAACGAGTGCCAAGCATTTTTTTCTCAAATTCGTATCGTGGCCGTTCTCTGCGAGTAGCTATAGAAAGTTCACAGTTGGTTAACTGATCTATATAGTTAGAATTAAAAAGTACATGAGGCGGGACATTCGGCATCGAAACAGCTGCTTTTTTTACGTTTTCATAGTTAATTTGTCAATTTTTTTTTAATTCGAAGTTTTTAGTTCAAAAGCAATTTGTCCGGCTTCGATCGAAATTCCGTTTCGTTTTTTTGACACCGTTGACTTCACGAAGAGTCGAGTAAGCCAATGGACAAGAGGAGACCCGAAATTTTTGTTGAAACGTACTATAATTTTCAAACGCGGAAAATATTGTTGCGGGGAGAGAAAATGTAATTCCATGCAATAACAACAACAAAAAATTAAAAAAAATTAATCCATCAGGAAAAAAAGAAATTCTCTTTATAGTCGAAACAATTTCTGTGAGTAATATCGCCATGGCCATTGGGAGAAAAATGGTAGAGCCAAAAATGATATTTTTCTCTTAGTACCAGTTTCGAGATCGATTTAGATAATTTTTCAATTTGATCTGTTGACCTTAGCTGGAAATGATTGAATAATTTCATCGTAATCCATAGCAAGTACTTCATTAAAATTCATTGAGGTTGCTATCGAGTTTGTTGTTTGAAAAATTATTTTTGCACGATTCTCCCGATCGCCACGAATTCATCCACGTTATTTCGAATTAAATCCCCTTGGAGCGATCATCCGAATCCGCTTGTTCATTAGGTTTTTTCGACTTTCCAGAGAATTATTAAAAATTGAAATTTTTTTTTTTTAATTTCGAAAAATTGAGTTTGAAATTGGGGCCTAAACGGCAGCAGCTCATTCGGCGTCGAAGGCCTCCTGGGTAATGTGTGAGAGTTCGAGAGATCATGCGAGACTTGAAAATTCATGAAATGAAAAAAAAACCATCCTTTCGTCCATGGAGGAAATAATTTTTCATAGTATCGGAAAAATTGTCTAAGATATTGAGATTTCATGGCTAGCTTTGATCCTCGATTGGCTACCGGCAATAAAAACTTTCCCAAAAATCGACACGAGGGAATAATAATGTTCTGTCTGTGAATGCAGGTGCAGCAGCCAACCTTCGCAAGGAAGTCATCAGAAACAAGATCAGGGCGATTGGAAAAATGGCCCGTGTATTCTCCGTGCTCAGGTAAAAGAGAAACGAAAGATTTTATAAAACATATAAATTTATATTTAATTATATTGATATTTTCATATAAATTATAAAATATATTTCCCAATTTTTAAAATAATTTTCATAAAAATATAAATGAAACTATACGTTGATTAATAAGATTTATAAAATATAATAGAGACAAAATAAACTTATGGTGAAAATTGAACCAGAAAAAATTGAAGAAATCTAAAAACCGCACATTCCCATCAAAATCATTAATTAAAAAATATTTACAAATTCAAATCCTTCTCTTTGGTTGTCCAATGTTTGGTTAACATGGATCAATATTTCAGAGAGGAGAGCGAGAGTGTCCTGCAGCTTAAGGGTCTCACGCCGACCGGTGCTCTGCCATTGGGTGCTTTATCGGGCGGTAAAACTTCGTTGAAGAACGGTAAAAAAATAAAATTGAGCTAAAATTAAAAATAGTGATGATAATCCTCCGGAGTATTCAATCGAAATTCGGTGAATAATGATGCTCGAATAGGCAAGGACTGTAAATAAAAATAATATGTATTGCAGCGCTTCAAGGCTTCTCGCCAAATCACAAGATCACATCGTTCGCCGAAGCAAAAGGTTTGGACGCGATAAACGAAAGAATGCCGCCACGAAAAGACGCGCCGCCGACACCCGTGAACGAGGAGAAACCCGTTATAAAGCCACCAGCTACTACGGGAGAGAAGCGGGACCACAGCACGACCCAACCCCATTCGTGAGCCAAATCCGGGTCCAATTGAGGTAATGTATTCGTCCTACTCATCCGACATTTCATTAATCTTCATTTTTGTGTCTCTCAACGCCGCCTGGCGATCTATGGACGAAACAACGAGAACCGTCATTTTAGATTCGACGGATAACATTTTTTTCAAATTTTATTTGATCCATCAAAGTTGACGGATGACAAACATGCTCCATCGTATGCGGAAAGTGAATGAAAATGAAATGTTAATTACAGGTGACTAGGACGGGATGTAGATCCCTGGCAGGTCGCCACTCACCACGTTACAACCATTGCTCGTCTCTCCCCGAAAGAAAAACAACCAAGAAAAATCCAGCAGAAAGAATAAAAGAGAAAAGTCAAGGATCATCGACCGCCACAGAGGGAGAAGAAAAAAAAACATAAAATCGGAAATTACAACAATAAAAAAACAAAACAAAACCGAGAGGGAAACGAAGAATACGAAAAGATTACCGTTGAGGCGGGTAACAACGTATCAAAGAAAGTTTTATCATCGCTTGACGCATCACACACTCTCTTTTTCTCTCTCTCTCTCTTTTGGTTTTTTCGAGTCACGTTTCTTAGCATCTCAAAAAACAAATATTTCAAATACCTTTCATCCAAATAAATGCCATATTATAATTATGCTATTAAAATATATATATATATATATCAAAGAAACAAAAAAACATGATGAAAAATATAAAAATTACGTCATTTAAGAATTTCTTAAAAAATCGTCATTTCGTTGAAAAGTCTTGTACACACTCGTGTCTCTGTGAACCATCGATACACCGATCTCTCTCCTTCAGTGCAAGAAATACTGAGAAAACACACATTTATCCCTCTTCCGTAATGCGAACAAGAATCATTTTCATTTTCGAGTCAATATGAACGATTTTGTGAGTATATGATCAAATTTTCAAACCAACAATATTTATGCTCCATCCATCAAGTTTCGCATGAATCATTGTCACGTCGGTTAAAATATGGGAAACATTGAGAAACGCTAAACTAGTGAAAGGCAAACAACAAGAAGAGAAATATGTATACAAATTTTTGAGTTGGTGTGTGTTTATGTGCGTTAAAATACCGGAGAAAGAAATCGAACTGATAAATATTTCACGCATATAAAAAAAAGTAACTAATTAATTTTCAAAATCGATGAGAAATGCAATTTTTTTAAAATTGAGCGATCCTTCACCAGCAGTTGTCACGTTGAGCCTGCGGGCTGTGGTTGAACGATAAAAAATCATCGATCCAAATGTTTTGAAGAGAGCACAAAATGTGATTAATAATTTCCAATGAATCAATTTATTTCGTCGTTGTCCACGATCCACGACTTTGGGGAAACATTAGAAACAAATTTGTCAGAATGAATTTCAATATGCACACACGCACACAAGGGATACCCGTGAAAATCAAGTTGAACTGAGGAAATAGAATGAATTTCATACGAAGTAACGAAGATAAATATTTATCCACTTATTCAGCGAATTCACAGAGCCAATGAAAAGAATAAAATAGTGTTGTGTAAATCGTGTTTTTCTAACATACAATGAAGGATGGTGAAGAAAGAGGAATCGAAGTTAATGTCTGTCGTTTAAATCACCGTTACGATTATATCGAGCCCGAACGTTCGTTTTTTCATCTTGCCCACGAATCTCATAGTTTTTGTTCGTCATATATTATTTCATTCATAAAAACATGGTGCGCGCGTCATTGAATTCCATTCTTGCCACTGTACTTATGAAGTTGAAAAAATCCACGCTCTCTTTATTTTTCTTTCCGTGCATTTGAATTTATACTTTTCCTCTTGTCCATGATAATCTGCAATACATGAGTCTAGTCAAGTCATCGTAAGATCGGAATACAAACGAAAAAAAAGGAGAAGACTCGTCCGATAATCTTAACGGTGATAAACGATAAAAGAAAAAGCAGAAGAGCGACGAAAGAGAATCTCAATAATATAATCGACGAATAGATCTTAAGGGAGGGTGAATATGAGCGGAAGTGAAAAGAATTCTTCGAGATCATGAGCGTTTTTGTTTCACGCCAGGCGTTATAAATATTTATTAAAAAATTTTATGTTAAACTACGAAAAAAAATCAGAGAATTGTATAATCGTAAGAGTACACAAAAAACAAATATCTCTCAATTTCGTTATGGTAGGTTAGATCCGGAGAAATGAGTACAGACAAAAAGGTTGTTGTCTGATTCTTAAAAATAAATAATCACAAAACTAACTGGAGAATTGCAACGGAAACGAATCTTGTAATGGAAATGATGAGGGCGCATGATGCGTCGGAGAATAAATAAATACAGGGGAGAGCGGAGGGAGACCGAATATTAGCAAATCGCGTGCAACCGAATAAAAAATCCAACAAAAAAAAATAGGCAAAAAATGAATAAGAAAAAGCGTTAATATCGCGAACGGTTGAAACGAGCAACTGTTATAAAGCGAGTGCGTGAAGCGCCCACGAAAAGAGCGACTTATATAATAATTTGCACCATCATCTTGATGAAGATTTCATTATATTCGAGAACAAGAAAGTGGAACCCAAACAAACAAAAAAATGAAAAAAAGGAAAAAATAGAAAAAAAATGATAATGGAAAAAAAAAAACAAAACAAATAATAATGATAATTGCGTTGATCTACCCTATGATTTTTAAATGTGTGTTCTTACTATCGAAAATAAGTAATCCGAGTGTTTGATCGCTCGCGAGACCGCAGGCCATTTCGTCTCAAGGCCGGACGTTCGAAGTTTTTGCCGACAAAATGAAAAGAGAATAAAAAAAAAAAAAACACAGAAGATCGACAAATTTTTCAAAACTAAACATCACGAACAGCTTTCGAGCATCGAACGATTCTTGTAGTTATATAAATAAATTTAACCAAACAAAAAAAAATGACAAGAAACCTTAACGTTCCTTCGATGCTTAATTAATGGAAAAAAAATGCAAAATGCTCGATGCCAAAAGCGTTTTGAAATAATAAATTATACAATTATACATATTTATCTCGCAAATCAGTCGAGAAATTCATCGTATTAGCTATATTAAAACATTGTTCCACCTTTTCATCTTCAAGTTCGTGTGTGCTGATCGTTTCGAGGCTCGTTAAATTATTCGTACGTCATCGAGACTCAAAAAAAAAAAAAAGAAAAAATTAAAAAAAAAAAAACAAAAAAATAATATCTCGAGAGAGAGAAACAATCTGTATGATCTTCTGATTAATGACGACAAAAGCTTCGTTCTCCGTACCAATTGTAGCGATACGACGATGGTCTGAAAAATACCGCGGATATGGATTTTAAAAAACATTGAAAAATATCCCTCACCGTCTCTCTATCTCTCTCTCTCTCTCTCGCTCTCTCTCTCTCTCTCTCTCTCTCTCTCTCTCTCTCTCTCTCTCTCTCTCTCTCTCTCTCTCTCTCTCTCTCTCTCTCT